>JAXCLQ010000005.1:13635912-13646036 GCA_035584115.1 Cedrela odorata | reverse complement strand
AAAAATAAAAATAAAAATAAAAATAAAAATGGTAAAGTGGGCTCTGACTATTATTTATCCTCCACGAAACTTTTAAACTTATTAAAATGCATTTAATTCAATTTAAGAATTCAGTAGTTTATTGATTAAAATGCATCAAATTCATTCTAAGTAGGTAAGAGAACCTATTTTAATATAAACATATTCAGCTATGATTATTAGTTAATAACTAATTAAAAAAAAATAGGACTCATTTAGACAATTTTTATTAAAATTATTCATAAATAAATAAATAAATTATTCATTTATAGACACATCTGCATCTAATTAAGATTAAAATTATGGGCCCCTTGAAATTGTAGTTGTTAAAATACAAAAAAAATAAAATAAAATAAAATCGTTTTGAAGTTAATAGCAAAACCAATAGTAATACAAGATTATTCATTATCCTCAAAACTTTAAGACGGTGCAGTGGGATACTGATGGGTCCCCACTAATTGTAATTGGACTTTGACAGGATATTTCCATTTATGTCCCCGAATAAAACTCTTAAAGACCAAAATGTCCTTGTTTTAACCCTTCCTTCCCAAAGTCTCGTTGAAATGGATGCGAAATTCCCGAGCCAATTGACAGTTGCGAATGGCAAAACTGAAACCAAAAAAATACTAACACACCAAGCGCACTCCTTTTTCTTTTTCGAATTAGATCTGAAACTTTCATAGATCTAATAAGAACGATAAATAAAGGCAGTTGCCAACAAGTCTATTTTCTGTTGGTTCTTGCGAAAAAAGAAGAAGAAAAAAAATAAAATAAAATGGAAAAGTTAATAGACAACTTGCCGGCCATGGATCTGATGCGGTCGGAGAAGATGACGTTTGTCCAGCTTATCATTCCTGTAGAGTCTGCTCACCGAGCCATTTCGTATCTCGGCGAACTCGGTCTCTTGCAGTTTCGTGATGTAAGTGTGTGGTCTCAGATCCGACTTTGTCGTTTTGAATTGCCTGGATGAATTTAAGCATAGTTTGTTTTGCTATTGTTTTTAATTTGCTTGGTTGCCAAGAAAATGAAGGAGACGGATGGAAAATTTTGAGTTTGAAATTTTATGCAACGGTAATAGGCTCAATTGCTCTGTTAGGCTTAGTTTTGTGGTGTCTTTTACATGGCTAATCGTTTATTTGTTTTATCATTTTTTTTTCTGTATTATCAGTTTCAAGTCAGATCCGCCTAGGTTGTATTGATTACGTTCAACTAAAGTAGTGTGTTTGTGGAGAAAATGTAGTGAAAGAAAGGAAAATCGGAATTTGAGGCTTATTACTCTATTTCAGTTTTACGTAGAGAAATGGAATTTGATGCTCATTGAACATGTGTTAGGTTCGGTTGAGTGGAGGGACTTAGGATTTGAACGTTACATTGCTTTGTATAGTATGTTGGCTTATTTAGCCTTTGCTTTTTTTTTTTTTTTTTTAAATTGCGTCTAACTTAAGTTCTTATCCCAATCCTGGTTTATGTGGAATGTATTAGCTTTGCTGTATATTGTGAAGATATTAGAGGTTTAGATTACAAGTGAAGGAACAGAATTTGATGATGCATTTAATTATGATATGCAAATGATCATTTCCAATCTGGATAAAGGGATACAAAAATATGATCATAAAATATGAGTCCAGATTTGTGCCTTATTAAATATAGTATGGCCGAAGGCCCTACTTTTGTAAGCAATAAGACTGCATCTTCTATAGAATGCATAAATGTGGGGTGGATTTGAGCATTCTATACTAATGAAAACATTATTTAACTCCCCGTTCAAGCCAATTCTACTGGGCTGTATGATATATCCATATCTTTCAATGTGTCAACATGCAACTGCAGTTTATTCATATTTAGCATTGCTGGGCTTTTGATGTGTCAATGTAAAGTGTGAATCAATTTGGGTCAGTTGGCTTATTAAATTCTGTTTTAGAGGTCTTGGAGAATTGGATTTGAGGCTGGGACGGAAAAAATATTTATAGCACGGAAGACACACCTTTTAGTTTATGATGAACTATTTAAAAATAATGAATTATGTATGGTTTTGATGGGATTGAAGGTTCCTTACACAAGATCTAATCTGACTTTAGGAGCATTTTCCTTATTTGTTTTGTTCTCTCGTTTTTCCCCTTTTTTTGCGGGTTTGAAAGTTTTTACTTGTACCTTCCCATCTTCTCCTTGTGATTTCAGATTACATGTCTTGAACTTCTTATTATAACTCTCAATCAGGTTCAGATGTTTATGATTTTTTTTGGTTTATTTCAATAAATTTATTTGTTATCTTAAAGTGTTGCCATGACAATGAAACTTTTTTTCTTTTTCTTCCTTTTTAAAATTTATTCCATCTTAACTTGAATCTAGTAGATTAAACTGAATTCTGTTCTTGCTCTTGTGTTTTTGAATCAGATGCATAGTGATTATGTTTCCTTTTGCAGTTGAATGCTGATAAAAGCCCTTTTCAGCGGACATTTGTTAATCAGGTATATTTTCAGCTCATAGCTGACATATTACTGCCATGACAGAATCTTCTAAGTACTTATACTATTAGTATGTTTGTTGGTTTTGTAATTTGGAAACCTTAAATTATACCAGCTATTTGTTTATGTATATCCTTAGATTATTGTATTTACAGCTTTAGGTGTTTCCATTCTCAAAATGATATTATGTCTTTCAGTTTCTGTATGCTTTTGTTGATTTAAACTAGTGCATGATACCCCTCATTCATCTAAAGTTTTGATTTTCGCTATACCTTTGTTCGTAATTGCCAAAAGATAGGATAGATCTGTTTTCACAATTTTTTGAAAAGCTTGTGGAATATGAACCATTTGAATTTTTTTGACTTTGTATTTGAAAATCAGTTTACCTTTGGTCATGGAATTATTTAATCATGATTAATTAATTAAAAAATTTGTTATTAAAATGATATTTTGTGGCTGAAAATTGCCTTAAAATGTATTATGATTTTGAGAGTCTTTTGACACTTGACAGGTAAAGCGATGCGGGGAGATGTCAAGAAAGTTGCGATTTTTCAAAGAACAAATCAACAAAGCCGGTCTTCTGTCTTCTGTGCTTCCTTTTTCAGGACCTGATCTTGAGTTGGAGGAATTAGAGGTTCATATATACATTACTCTTGTCTTGTTGATGACTTTACCCTTAGGTTTTGCTCTTGTTTATGATGCCAGCTCTAACTTGAAGACATAACTTTTTGTTTAATGATGGTGCTGACTAGTAGATACATCATCTTGCTTATGGAATCTTACAATGTGTATTATGTGTTGTATGTCTCCCAATTTCAGATACAACTTGCTGAACATGAGCATGAGCTAATCGAAATGAACTCTAATAGCGAGAAGCTTCGGCAAACATATAATGAGCTCCTAGAGTTCAGAATGGTTTTGCAAAAGGTATTCTTTTTGGCCATTTACTTCAAGTTATGGGAATATATCATAAATATACCATCGGTTTACTTCGTTTTTGGTTAAATTTAGTTTCCGTGCATGCATGTATGTTTAGTTCCTTGCTTATCTTTGTTCCCACGCTACCCTGACATACCTGACATAGCCTGATTGGGATGGTAGCACTAGCATTACCGCTGAGCTACTGGGAATGTTGACTATTTGCTGCTTCTAAAATTGATTACGAACAGGTGAACCAGGAAACATAGTGCTTTTATAAGGTTTATCTCCTGAAATATATGTTAGGTTTCAAGTTAGCATAGACATTCAATGCCTTTGAATGCTTTCTTTTATGCTGGGATGGTTTTTAGGAGAAACTCTAGTGTTCATTTATCAAGTATTTTTGCATGGTTAGATTCAATTCATTCGAAGGTTGGATTTAACTATTATTATTTTCGCCAAGCCAATACGGCTTGAGGGTGGGGGTGTTTATCTATTCGCTTTTTTGTTCTACTGAATGATGTTTTGACCACTGTTTGGCATCTGCAGTTTCTGCATTATCTGGTAGCGAAAAGTTGTTTGACTGACCACAATTTAGGTGATCTAAATATGATCTTTTACTTGTTGGTTGGCGCAGGAATTCATTTTCTTGGTCATAATATATCCTTGATTAAATTTCTGTGAACTCAAGTTTAGGGTGTCTCTCACAAATTGTAATATATTTTAAAATGATAAAAGTTATAAACTTTAGTTTCAATCAGGAATGCTTTTTCTATAACCCTACTATTTTATGGGGCAATTCCAGGCCGGTGGCTTTCTTGTATCAAGTAATGGACATGCAGTTGCTGAGGAAACGGAATTAAGTGAGAATGTGTACTCGAATGATAATTTTGCCGATACAGCATCATTACTTGAACAGGTATTTGCTTATTTTGCAATATTGCCGTGAATTGTTTTCTTGCAAGAAATTTATCCCATTTGTTTAATTATAGACAATTCATTATGCAGGATATTAGGCCCGGACCATCAAATCAATCTGGTCTGAGATTTATCAGTGGAATTATTTGCAAATCCAAAGTTCTTAGATTTGAGAGAATGTTGTTTCGTGCTACAAGGGGCAATATGCTTTTCAATCAGGCTCCGGCTGATGAAGAGATTATGGATCCGGTGACAGCTGAAATGGTTTTCTTCTGTCTCATTACTATTAACTATTTATTAATTTTTGTATCTGGAAAATGATATCTCTGTTACCCTTATTTGTATTGTGTTTTTCTACCATTTATGCTCAGAAGATTTATTTTTATCACTTTTTGAGAGATAATTATTAGTTATCTGATTATTAACTTCTGTGTATTCCCCTTTGCAGGTTGAGAAAACCATAATTGTAGTATTTTTCTCAGGAGAGCAGGCAAGAACAAAAATTTTGAAAATTTGTGAAGCTTTTGGGGCAAATTGTTATCCTGTTCCTGAAGATTTAACTAAACAGAGGCAAATTATTAGAGAAGTAAGCATGTCGTTGGCAAAGTTGGCTAGATTTCATTTCATGCATGCACAAAAATTTTTGTGCTCAAATTTATGATTTATTTATCTTTTTCCTTAAATGGTTTTGTCTACGCATGTTGTGAATCTTCAGTGTGATGTTAAATGACATGCTCTTTATTTTTGTGGATCATAACCTGAAAATTCTAAAATCTTAAGTAGTCTTATACGGGATAATTTAGAAATAGTTATAGAATTTAACTCATCTTAATCTAAATTTGCTTCTTTTGGTAGTCATTTATTAGAGTTATAATGATTCATATGCTAAAAGAAAGAGAAAGAGTGAAACTGAATATTATTTAAGTATTTGCTAACATAAGAGTTTTGTATGTAGGTCTTGTCACGTCTTTCTGAATTGGAAGCCACATTGGATGCTGGTATTCGCCACCGAAATAAGGCCCTTACTTCCATTGGATTCCATTTAACAAAATGGATGAATATGGTGAGATGCAGCCATTGCTTGTTTCTCTCTCTTTCTCTCTCCCACTTTTTTTTTTTGGTTAAAGTCTTCAGTGTAGCTGTGAAGATATTTTATTAGAATATACAACTCACGTGTGATGTTTGCATGACAATAAATTTTTGGTACTTTATGGATATAATAACAAATCAGAAAATCCCATTGATCCTATTGACTGCTTTTTCACAGGTAAGAAGAGAGAAGGCTGTATATGACACGTTGAATATGCTGAATTTTGATGTTACTAAAAAATGTCTCGTTGGAGAGGGCTGGTGTCCTATTTTTGCAAAAACTCAGGTAATTTAATATGCCTTTTCCACTTTAATTTTGCACAAATTTACTCTCCTTAAGTTTACTTTTGTTTTGATCCTTTTCTGAAGAGACTTGTGAGCAAGATTATTTTGAAATAGAATTTGGTTTATGAAATTACAGATTCAGGAGGTGCTCCAACGTGCAACATTTGATAGCAATTCGCAAGTGGGCGTAATATTTCATGCAATGGATGCTATGGAATCACCTCCTACATATTTTAGAACAAACCGTTTTACTAATGCTTTTCAAGAAATTGTTGATGCATATGGGTGAGTTGCTATGTTAATATCATTTTTTTTTTTGGAAAAAGATTATTTTTCAATTGGAGTACCACACACCTTTAAAAGTATTCAATGTGAATTTGATAAAAACAGATTTTTGGGATAATTTTCTTTGACATGATCATTTTCCTGTTATAATTTTCATTTGATGCTCATTTTGGTATGTAATTTCAAGGATGAGAGGTTTACATGGTGAACAAGACACTCAATAGTGGATGAACTTTTTTTTCTTGTTTTGTTGTGTTTTGTTTATGCCATGAGTTTCTGACCATGGTGGCAACCTATTGCTTGAAGTTGTGTATTCAGTGTGTCCAAACTACACAGAATGATTTAAAAACTGTCCTTATATCAATTGCTGTTGATAAAGCCCGACTTTATGTTCAATCTTGTAATTGGTGCTACATATTGGTTAACTGAATCAATTGAATCAATTAAATCAATTATATTGATCATCGGCATGAGATAACCACTTAACAATTTCTGTCACTTTATTTTGTATCAATAGCACAAATTGGAGCACTAATTCAAAACTTTATTTGGCAGCGTTGCTAGATATCAAGAGGCAAATCCTGCAGTATACACTTGTGTTACATTTCCATTTCTTTTTGCGGTGATGTTTGGGGATTGGGGTCATGGAATATGCTTGTTGTTGGGAGCATTAGTCCTTATAGCACGGGAAAGGAAACTCAGTACTCAGGTATTTTGCTGTCAAATTTCTTGCATTAGAGGTTTGAAAAGATGTGTTATATCAGATGAAACTATACCTGGCTTGTAATATGAGTTATGGTCCTCCCTTTTTGAAGAAAAACCTGTTTCAAATTGTTTATCTCTCCACGTTTTAAGTTAGTGAATCCCTCAGTGGCAAAGATTAATTATTATCGTCTGTTATGATTAAGCTGTTTTTTTTTTTTTGAATATTTTGGAATATATTATGATATTAATTCTAAGTTAAAGATGTTCCTTTCCCATGAATATGTTGTGATGGTTATATATATTAGAATAACATTGAGTGACAGGTAGAAGAATATTGATCTGAGATGCATGACTTGGCCCTTGAGTACTTTGATTATTGTCGTAACTACGCGATCTGTATATTTAGTTTGCTTATTTTTCACCCTGCCGTGAAATATTTGTATCCATAAGTTGATTTTGGTTAGTTTACATGTAGAAACTTGGAAGCTTTATGGAGATGCTATTTGGCGGGCGCTATGTACTCCTTTTGATGTCGCTTTTTTCAATTTACTGTGGGCTGATTTACAATGAATTCTTCTCCGTTCCTTTTCACATATTTGGTGGGTCTGCTTACAGATGCCGAGATACTACTTGCAGGTATTTGCTATTTATATCTTTAGACCTATTTTTCGTGGTATCCGGATGCTAATTTGCAACATGCTTACTCTTTAAGTACTTTATCTGATGCCCGTATTTGTTGATATGTTGTCTAAGACTCCAATTGGCTGGGAACAATCAGTATTTTATTTGGCAGCTGTAGCAATTTTTAGGATTATTTTTCTTGGGTCCTTGGCGCAGAATATTTGGCATAAAAGTCCTTGGATGGATTGGTGTTAATTTGTTCATTTGCTATTGTCTATCTGTAAATATGTATGCTTCATGTGCATGTTTGATATATCAAAGGGACAAAAGGGAACTAAAGGTTGTAGTACTGTCATCTCTTTACTGTGCTTGAGAGAGACTTTAACCTTCATAAATCAGTAATTTAATTGACAACAGGGGATAAGTGAGTAGAGTATCTATTTGCTACAGCACTTTTATATGGATTACTGTAGGATTCAATTCGATATAGATTAAGAAATTACATATTGTAATAAGTCATATTACCTAACTGCAATCGAATTTAATTCTTTTAGAAGATCTTTAATAGTGAAGTACTCTTAACATGTTATGACGAGTTTCTTGCACCATTTCATTTTACTTTTTTCTGTTCAATATTCTTTTCTTGTATGAGGATGAAGTATCCAGAAACCTTTTTCTTTCTGAAAATCAAGCAGTTATTTTGCTATTTGGTTTCTTATTTTCTTTTTTGTTTGCTTTTATCAGTGATGCGCACTCTGCTGGTTTAGTGAAATTTCGAGATCCATATCCATTTGGTGTTGATCCCAGTTGGCGTGGAAGCCGTTCAGAACTGCCGTTTTTGAACTCTCTCAAAATGAAAATGTCTATCTTGTTGGGCGTGGCTCAGATGAACCTTGGAATTATATTAAGTTACTTTGATGCACGCTTTATTAGCAGCACACTGGATATAAGGTTCATGCCCTTCCGTTCACTCTTTTCCTCCCTGACTATTTCCCTTGCTTCTTTCAGTTGCTGTTCTTCATTGAAAGGCAAGAAACTGAAGTTATTTTGCATCTTGGTGTTAGGTATCAGTTTGTGCCACAGATTATCTTTCTTAACAGTCTTTTTGGGTATCTTTCGCTTCTTGTTATCATCAAGTGGTGCACTGGTTCTCAGGCAGACCTTTATCATGTAATGATATACATGTTTTTGAGTCCCACTGATGATCTTCGTGAGAATCAACTGTTCTGGGGCCAGAGACCACTTCAGGCATGATCTTTACTCTTTCATCTATTTGTGTATTGCATCTCAATATTACTAAGTTTTTATTTTTTAATCTAATCAATTGATGCTTGATTTTTGCAGATCTTATTGCTGCTTTTGGCTATAGTTGCGGTTCCATGGATGCTCTTTCCAAAACCTTTTATTTTAAAAAAGCTTCATACAGAGGTAATATGGTTTTCAGTTTGTTGACTTGTCTTGAATTTTTCCTAGAAATCTTTTTGCCAACTTTCGAACATCAATAATTATAGTATATAAATGATGGTTTTTCTTGGATCATCTTGTTCAGAAAATATATTATCAAATTGTTTACACATCTAATTTTTAGTCAGATGGAAGAGTACTATTAAGTTGCATGTGTTTAATGGATTTGGCATCTACTTTTGTCAGCATTCTAGCATTCTCTCTTTTAATTGTAAAATGAGAGAAATTGAGAAACTTATTTTAGTGGCTGTCCATTTCTGCTAACTTTTTTGGCTCTCTTTTAGATTTTCCTGATCTTTTAGCTTTATGCATTAGTTTTATCTCTCTTTGGGAAGTTCTAAAACTTGAAGTTTTTTCCTGGGTGTTACTTTCTAGAGATTTCAAGGTCGCACCTATGGGATGCTTGGCACCTCTGAGATGGATATTGAGGTGGAACCTGATTCAGCACGACATCATCACGAGGACTTCAATTTTAGTGAGGTATTTGTGCACCAAATGATACACTCGATAGAGTTTGTTCTAGGTGCAGTTTCAAACACAGCATCATACCTTCGACTTTGGGCTTTGAGGTACTGTTGTGAATTTTCTTTGAGTTTAACATAGGTCTGATCCAATGCAACGGTTTA
The DNA here is from genome assembly GCA_035584115.1 of Cedrela odorata. Taxonomy (NCBI): domain Eukaryota; kingdom Viridiplantae; phylum Streptophyta; class Magnoliopsida; order Sapindales; family Meliaceae; genus Cedrela; species Cedrela odorata. The sequence continues at coordinate 13,636,642 of JAXCLQ010000005.1, read as the reverse complement.
ATTGATATCTATTACCGGTATTGCAGCTTGGCACATTCTGAATTATCAACTGTTTTCTATGAGAAAGTCCTCCTTCTCGCCTGGGGGTGAGTTTTTATATTTTAATCTTGTGGCACACTGGTTTTCTTTTCTTCCTTTTCAATTTGCCCCTCCATATTCTTTTCCTGACTTGCAGTTTATACATTGGTTCTTCATTCAATACATGAATCCTAAAAGAATATTTTATCCCTTCATTTCTTTGTGTTCACAACGAATGTCAAGCAATAGCTTGATTAATGCCACTTGCTACTCAAACTGACATACCCACATTGTGCTGCATTCGATGTAAAGCTCAGCAGTGGCATATGATAAGTCTCTTCTCCTTGATTGTAGCCTATAATTAGAAGTACAATAACACTACACTTTGTGGTATCTCAACCCAAGTGATGTGTAATTTATTAATTGGATGGTGAAATAATATAATAAATTATTTTGATAATTATGAAAATTTAGCATTGATGAATGCCACATTGCTTGGATGAAATAAAATTGAGGTAATGGTTGGAAGTGTGGTATTACTCTTAAAAGTAATCTTGATATTGATACAGATTTCAACAAACTGTCAGTTAAAAGTTCTATGGTCACTGACGCCCTAAAATAAAGGTTCTGCGGTGACAGAAACTCAGACTAGAAAGTTGTTTTGATCTTTAGATTACTTGTTATTCCTGCCTGGTAGTTCTTATCTGGTTTT
>JAXCLQ010000005.1:13608290-13633574 GCA_035584115.1 Cedrela odorata | reverse complement strand
TGTATTTTTATATGTCGCTTTATGTTAACTATATCAAATTTAGTAGAATTTTATAAAATCTGAAAATAATAATCTCATACGTCTTTTGATTTCGAGAATTATGGAATTTCAATTTTATAAGCATTAGTTTTCCAGAAATTGCATGATTTTGAGCTATTCTTGCATAATATATCCATCAGGCCATGAATTTTTATTATGAAATGAGTCTTACTTGTAAAATATACCTACTAGGTTAATGATCCTTATTATGAAATGATTTGAAAAAAAATTGCAAAGGAAATGAATAATTTGTGAATACGCAACTGTTGAGAGGTCATGAAAGTATTTGCTTGAGACTTCTTCATTTATTTGAGATAAACTCAGACTGCATTGTGTATCTAAGACCTTTATAGTGCTGTGCTCGAGATCTTCATTAGGAAATGAGGTCTCGGAATTGATACCTTAAGCCTGAGACCTTTCATATAAGCTTGAGAGGTCTCAGGATTGACGCTTGAGGCCCTTGTCAATTCATGGTCAAGACCCTTGGGCCCAAGATCTATTGGGCTTTACTTATACTCCAAGTTGTTTCCTAAACATTAAGCCCTTTAGTTTTAATCAAAGAGTAAAAGTTTAACAAAAACTAAAGGTTGTGATTTGAAAAGACATGCATATACGCTAACTTTAAATGTTCAACTCGAAATCTACAAGCTTTTATTAACGCGTCAATCCTCAGTTGGCTTACCGAGTAACATCGTTTCGGGCCGCAAAAGATCTTTTTTGCCCTTATGATTGCCGAGGCCTTTTTGTATTCTGAGAATTGCCTTTTAAACTTCCACCCAACGTGGCTTAATCTCGTTCATTGATCTCCTTTTTGTATCAACGGCTAGGGTTCCTTCATTCTCTTAAATGCATCACAAACGTTTCCATTATTTACAACAACTTTTGATATTTTGTTTTTCTCTCTTGTGAATAGAGATGAGTTATGTTTCAAGTAATAACAAGATTGCTTTTAGGGAAAACAACTCTGAAGAAGAGCTAGCCATTGTCTCTGCTCCTACTCATATCTTTGAGGCAAGAAGACACATAACACCTTTTGAAATGGATTGGTTCCCTTCTACCATCACAAAATTAAACCTAGAAACTTATATCTGTTGTTACAATATTCCTGTGAGAATTTATCTTAGGACTATTGAGGAGGACAAATTCCCTAGCTGCCTTCTTGATGGTGAAATATCTTTCAATGAAGAACTGTTTTACCATGGGGTCAAACTCCCACTTCAGGGCTACTTTACCAAAATTTTTGGGTCACTTAGCATTGCCCTATACCAATTGAACCTTAACAATTAGAGGATTTTGTTGGGTTTATTTGTTTTGTAGAGTTAGATTTCGGATTTTGTTCCCACAATTGAAGAGATTAAGTATATATATTTGTTGAAGAGGAACTCAGTAAAGAATTATGGGTAGTATTATTTGCAGACCCGACCTGGCAAACGTAATCCTATCATAGATAATCCATCCTACAATAAAGATTGGAAGAATAAATGGTTCTTTGTTGGTAGTGATTGAAATTCCAACATTAATACCCAAGTGCCCATATTATTTGGGGATATAACTACCTAGAGTAATTTACCTGAGCTTAGTGTTCAAAATTTGGAGAGGGTTAAGATGGCCAGGTGATGTGATCCAGACAGCACAAGGAGAACCTAAGGAGGGAGGAGATACAGTTAAAAAGAGTGATCCATTATATGTTCCAGTTGGGCTTATTACAAGACAAAAAGCAAAGAAGATTAAGGAGGCAATGACGGGCCTAACCCAGCACATGATGACCGACTGTACTAATTAGATGGGAGGAGCATACATGCAACATATGAACTTCATAGAGGATGGTCCTAGACTAATTCATTGACCCAAATATTAGAGGATCAAGCCCAGCTATAAGGAAGAGCCCAATTTATGTTTTATGTTTTAAGTTATTTCATATTTTGGTGTTATGGGCTGAACTTTAATATTATTTTTTAAAACCCATGCACGAAATTAGTTTTTTTTTTTGGCTTAAGGATTATTTTAGTCTTTGCATCCTATTAGGGTTTCTTGTGAAAAATTATTTAAACACATTATATATCATTAATGAAAAAAGACACCGATTTTAAGTAAATTCGTGTATTGTGAGAAGAGTGATTCTTCTTGTTCAGTGATTGAACAAATAACTTATCAAAGAAGTGGTAAATTTTATAGTATTTTTGCTAGCAAAAGACTATCGGGATTCTACAAGGGTTTTCAAGGATAGGTTTCTTGGGGGTTTGTGTAGATCTTGGAAGGATTTTATTCTTACAAAATCATGATTCGAGGTTCTTGGGCTTAGTTCTCTTTCGTAGGGTTTCCTTGGCTTCGTGTTCAATGAGGTTTCTTGTCACTAGGTCTTCGGCATCCAGCCAAAAGTTTCTCCTTTCTGATGCTGACCTGATCACATCAAGTCTTGTGAATTTTTGTGTCTCCAAGGGCCATTTGGCTTTAGAGAAGGCCTATGCTAGAAAGTATCTTTTTTTCTTCTCTCTTGTGTTAAACCATGGTAACTGATCTTGGTGTTACCATTTTTGTAGTTGGAGAAATTGACCCAAATAAGCTAGTGTCGAACCCCTTGGATGTCTCGAGAAAAATGGATAAGGGTAAGAAGGCTGAAAGACCTCTTTAAGCCCCAAGGACCGAGGCTAGGCCTTCTGCTTCTACGGGTACTAATGGGATGTCTGCTCCTTCAAGCGTTGTTGTGTCTTTTGGTTTTGTTAGAGTTCCAATTCTTAGTAGAGGAGTTGAGATCTGAGGTGACCTGCCACTTCCTTTTGCTTCTAAAATGGATAAGGGGAAGCACAAGAGGAAGGTTGTTGTAGTGGATGAAGACGATAAACCAAAGCAAAAGAAGGGGACGTCGGCTCGGAAAGCTGGGGGGATATTGTTACGCCCCAACTTCTCTTAAAGAACCTTCCTAAAAATAAAAAGAAATTCTTTGCCCATTTTCTTCCTTGCATCAACCACTAGGTGGTGGAGATCTCTCCCAATTACTTAGACGCTCTTTCTAGAGTCACGCCCTTGAGATTTATGGACTACTTAGTGAGGTGGCTGAGCCGGGTGAATTGATTCTTACTTTGTGTTTAGAAGAAAAAGTCTCATTTTATTTCTCCTAATGTTTGGTCATTTTTGTGTTAATTGACTTAGATTCAGTACGTCGCCATAATGCACTGAGATACCATTGAGGCTGCTTCCTCGAGGTTACTGAAGTTTGCCCAGTTGAGGTTTAGGGCCGAGGAAGCAGAGAAGGACTTGGTTATAGAGAAGACCAAGTTCGAGGCTAAAAAGGAAAAATGGGCTCAAGAGATGAAGAGTTACAGGTCAAGGCAGTCATTACGGAATCTTCCCAAGCAGAATCTAGCAGAAGGATGAACACCTTTGAATATGATTTGAACGAGTACAGAGTGAAGTATCAGAGGCTTCGAGGAGAGGTGTCGAGAACTGGAGCAAAAATTAGAATATGAGAAGAAGATATTTGTGTTTCTAGCCACTAAGCTTAGGGAGGTCGAGAGGGTCATTGAGGCTATCATTGTAGAGCGAGTCAAAGATGGAATTGATATGACCTGTGAGACGTTACAAGGTTGGTATCTAAACTTGGATCTGACTTAGCGATATGAGGCATTGAGACGTGGGCCTCCACACGCTGGTAAAGACTTATCGAATAACATCTACTCTGAGAGAGCCTTTCCCCATAACTATAAGACTTCTTCTGCCGACCAGGTTGATGCTTCTCCAGATTCGTCCAGTCCTCTAGCCAATTTGACTAGCTGAACAGTAGCTTTAGCTTTTGTTACTTGCTCTTTTTTTCTCTCTCTGTTTTTTTTCTTAATAGAAGAAATGTAATGAGCTTCAATAGTTATAAATTTATAAATTTCGTACTTGTGTGGCCTTTTTTTTTGTTGCTTTGCCTCCTTTTTATTCTTCGTACTTAGCTCTTTGCATAACTTTTAGAAGTTAACTGTTATTAATAAATGTTCTTGTAACACCCACAATTTTGAAAATTTGTAACTGCAGCATCTACAGTATTCATAAAATTTAATCGAATAATTTGATGTTATTTGGTTAATTAAAATTTCATTTAACTTAGAATTTTTGAATGAGGATTGAATTTCAATAAATGTTCTTATAACACCCACAATTTTGAAGTGCATGTATTTTTACTGCTTTTGAAATAATATGATATATAAACATGTGTTTGAAAATAATATGAAAATTGTGGATTTTGAATGTTTTATATGTTGATATCAAATTCATGAAATGATTGTTGAAAATGATGTCGATGTGTGAATATTTATGAATGAAAATGATTTTATGGCTTTAATTATTAGTTAATGTTTATTCTGGCTTGGTCGGGTCTCGTGTCAAAAGCGGGATTTGGTAGCCATTTAGAATTCTGTTTAGCATACTATGCATATTTTTGTTATGTTCGAAGTGAAAAGAATGTTCGCTTTAGGCGGAATACATGATCACGTTCTAGATTTGGGTTACTGTGGGTGCTGGTGACACTAACTGACTTAGTTATTTTAAAAATGTCTGTACTATGAATTGGTTTATGTGTAATTGAAAAGTTTAAAAATGTGTTAATCTGTTTGAGTTATTATATTTTGTACTGCATTGACATGTGCAAACTTGTATGGTTCACTTACTGAGATTATATCTCATCATTTATTATAAAAATTTTATTTTTAAAAAAATAATACGTGGGAGTGATAAAGGACGTGTGCAAGGTTAGTTAGGCATAGATGAAAATTTTGGTTATATGTGTAATTAATAGAGTAATTACAAGATTGAAAACTAGTTATATAAATAACTCTTTGTATGTATAAGGAATTTAGAAATTATAGACAATTAAGAATCATATAATAGTAATACTCTTTGTATGAAATGATGTAACATTATGTAATCATAATTGATTGATTAAGTATGGAATAGGGTGTGACAATTTTGAAAAGTTTAACCTGAAATAAACTGAGCTGAGACCATAGAACTTATGCTACTAAAATTAAGTCTTCTTGTCTTCTTTTCTTAGAGAGAGTATCTTCAAACAAGAACAATACTAACCACTAATACGCCTTAATTTTAAGGTTTTAATAGATTTTGGATATTATCATCATGACTTGGGTTTACTCATTGTAGTAATCTGGAAACCATTTGACTATTTTACGTCATGATATTATCCTTAAAACTTGTTTGAGTCTTAAATATTATGACCTTGGGATGAAGGCTGAATGTGGTCGTCTAAGAACCACTTCGCTATTTTATGTCCTGAGGTTATGTTCAGAGCTTATTTGAGTTATAGATACTGTTATCTTAAGGTACATATATGACATAACCAACTGATAACCACTTTACCTTTGTTTGTCTCATAATTTGATTTGAGATTTATCTAGAGTGAGTGAATAATATTACCTTAGCTTTAGGGTAAAATGTAGTCATTTAGGAACCATTTTGCTCTTGTACATCCTAAAGTCAGCCTTAAGACTTATTCAATCTACGTATTATTTTATCTTGAGCTGAATGTAGGAGTTAATCATTTAGGAACTTTTTTGCTCTTATACATCTTGATGCCATGCTTAGAGCTTATTTGAGTTATGGATAGTATTACCTTGAGATGAATGAGGAATTTTGATAATCTAGGAACCATTTTGCTCTTGTACATCTTGAGGTCATGTTCAGAGCTTATTCAAACTATGTATGATATTACTTTGAGATAAATGTAAGAGTTAATCATTTAGGAACCATTACACTCTTATATGTCCTGAGCTATGCTCAAGGTTTATTCGAGTTATAGATAATATTGCACTGAGATGAATGTAGAAGTTAATCATCTAGTAACCATTTCGCTCTTATACGTCTTAAAGCCAAGCTCAAGACTTATTTGAGCTATGAATAATATTACCATGAGATGAATGTAGAAGTTAATCATCTCGAAACCATTTTGTTCTTGTATATACTGAGGCCATGCTCATAGTTTATTTGAGTTATGGATAATATTACCCTAAAATGATTATGAAGTTGACTTTTTGGGACTACTTCATTCTTTTAGGTCCCAAGATTGAGTTTATGGCTTATTCGAATTATGGCTAATATTATCCTAGACTTTTTGATTCCTTTATCTTTTGACTTGAGGATTATATACTCATCAGTGCATTTCTGTTATTACAAGTTTTTTTGTTGAAGTCGAATGATAATGAATTTATTTATTATTAGGGCGAAAAATTTGAGATTGTAATTCGTAGACTCTAGGCCTTAGAACTTAGGTGACCTTGTATGACCATTCCTAGTTAGCCTTAAGAACACATTCTCCTAGCACTTTGGTGTTCAAGGTGACCTGTCTCAAAACCCAGTCTCCAACTTGGAAGGTACAGTGCTGAACGTTCTTATTGTAATACTTGGTCACTATTTGTTGGTAGGCCACTGTCCTTATTATTAATTAATTCCTTTGTTTTGGTTATTGCTTGTCTAAATATAATTGTTGATTTAGAAAGTTGGTATGTCGACTTTGATGGGAATTACCGCTTCACATCTAAATGTTAAATTGTAGCGAGTCTTACTAGTGGCTACATTTGGAGTGATCTTGTAGGCTAAAAAAATATCGAGAAGTTTATCAATCCATACACCCTTGTGCTCATTGAGCTTCTTTTTGAGTGCTTTCTTGATTATTTTATTTACAGCTTCCACTTGTCCATTAACCTTTGGATGGGCAAGTGTCACGAACTTAAGGTCAATTAAAAATTTCGCACAAAACTCTTTAAAATTGAAGTTGTCGAACTACTTTTTATTGTCTACGATCAATACTTGAGGTATCCCAAATCAATAAATCACGTTCTGCTTGACGAATGCTGTGACCTTTTTCTCTATGATGGTGGCTAATGGCTTAGATTTGACCCACTTTGTGAAGTAATCAATAACCATTATTATATACGTTGTGTTGGTTCGAGCGGGGGGTATGGTGCCAATGAGATCTAGCCACCATTGGGAAAATGACTAAGGGCTTGTCAAGGACGTTAGCTTATCAGGGGGTTGTCTTCGTACATTATCATGTACTTGACATTCATGACAAGTTTTTGCCATATGAACTATGTCTTGTAAGAGTGTAGACTTATAATATCGCTGCCTTAAGACTTTATGTGTTATAAAACATGCTCTCCCATGTCCGCCTCATATTCTAAGATAGGTTTCATCTAGAACTCGTGTCGCCTCTTCAGATTCGAGTATTTGAGATACAGGATGCTGAAACTCCATTTATATAATTCCTGGTCAATGAAGGTATACCTCATTGACATGTTTGTAATCCTTCTCGTCTCATCCCTGTCGTGTGAGAGTTTTTTTTTTCATGGATATAATATTTTATCTCTTCTATCCAGTAATGGCGAGAGTTGAGTTGAACTACGAAGGGTTGGTCATTGGTTACATTAGCACTTTTTTGTTCTAGAATTTTGATTGGAATTGAGGTTGGAGTATTCCCTTTAAAGGTAGAGGCTAGTTTTGCCAAAATGTCTACCCTCAAGTTTTTTGACCTTGGGATTTTCTTTATCATGACAGTCCTTAGGGTGCCCATGAGTCGTTTAGTTTTTTTCCAAGTAATCTTGCATGTTGCTCTCACGGGCCAAAAATTGTCAGTCAATTTAACTGGTTATTAGTTACGAGTCACAGTGAATATTCAATTTGTTACTTTGAAGTTGAATTTTATGAAATACATTACCTCGATTTCGTCCAGGCTTACTAGGACAACTCCAGCTTCTTTCCCTTGTGCATTGAAGCTCCATCGATAAAGAGATTTTAGACCTACTCGACTATATTTAGGACAGGTGAATTCCCTTACTTCCGATCCGAGGGATCTTCTGCAATTTGTTAGATAAGTTGGTGTTCGAATATTGACCTTTCTGCCACAAAATCTGCCAAAACTTGTTCTTTTATGACCTTTTTAGGTTTATAGTTAATGTCATATTTGCTGAGTTCAATCAACCACTTTACTAATTGACCAAATAGGTCGGGGCGATGGAGAATTTACCTTAGGGGCTGGTTTGTTAGTAACACCACCTGATGAGCTTGGAAGTATAGTCACAACTTCTTTACTGCTACTACCAATGCCAACACGAGCTTTTTAGATGAAGAATATCTTATTTTGGCATCCAAGAGTGCTTTACTCGTATGATAGATAAGGCGTTGGACTTTCTCCGCATCTTCCTTTACTAGAACTGAGCTTACATAATGGTCACTTACTGCAAGGTAAAGGTAAAACACATATCTGATTATTGGGCTTGTCAGGTGTGGTGGTGATGCTAGGTACTTCTTCAGTTCTTGGAAGCTGTTCTTGCATTCTTTAGTCCACTCAATTTTCTTCTCTTTCTTTATAATATGAAAGAAGCAGAAACACATGTCTGTTATCTTGGATAATAACCTGTTTAATGCAGCCAATCACCTTGTTAGGCTTTGTAATTCATTGAGCGTAGTAGAGAATTTGATATCCAATATTGCTATAATCTTTTATTGATTGGCTTCTATGCCGCACTCACTGACCATGTATCCTAGAAACTTTTCTGCCTAGACTCTAAACACTCACTTTTCGGGATTCAACTTTATGTTATATTTTCTCAAATAGGAGAAGATCTTTTTTAGATGTTGTGGATGGTCTCGGGCCCTTAATGATTTAATAATCATATCAAGGTCGTAGATTTCCATGGTTATCCTGATCAAGGGTTTGAAAACCTGATTGACCAGCCTTTGGAAAGAAGCCTCCATATTATTTAGCTTAAAAAACATTACTATGTAGTAATACAACCTCTGGTTAGTTATAAACAAAAATTTTTCCTGATCCGGTTCATGCATCATGATCTGATTATACCCCAAGAATGCGTACATAAAGCTTAGTAGTTCATATCCTACTGTCGAGTCGACCAGTTGATCAATTTTGAAGAGTAGGAAGCTGTCTAGGATATGCTTTATTTAAGTTTGTGAAGTCTACACACATGCTCCACTTCTCATTGGCTTTTCTCACTATAACACATTCGATACCCACTCCGGATAGTGCACCTCATTGATGAAATTAACTTTCATCAATTTTTCTACTTCAATGTGCACTACCTCTCTTCATTCAACATTGAATTAGTTACTTTTTTTTATTTCACTAGCTTGTACTTCGGGTCGATTGCAAGCCGATGAGAGATCACTCGGGTATCAATTCTTGGCATATCTTCATATGTCCATGCGAACAAGTCCATATGTTATCTCAAAATGTTTTTGAGTACCGCCTTCTGCTCCTCAGGGAGATGAGAACTAATTTTAACTATTTTCTGCGGAGTTTCTTGTTTTAAGATAACAAATTTTACCTCTTTTGCTAGCTTTATCGCTGGTGGTGCGTTACCTTAATTGGACTTCATACTTAAATTTTTCATTATTTGTTTGTGCTTTAAGTTCTCATCATTGACTTCGAGAATTTCTCCCGTAGGCTGTTTCGACAGGCAGTATGAAAATTTTGAAGAGGAGGCGAAGTATGATCGAGCTTCCTTTTGACTTCTCTTGATAACGACAATACCTTCTTCTGCCCTAAATTTTAGCTTTAGATAATGTATGTTTTTTATTGCCCTTACTGCCTTGAGAAAGGTCTTTCGAGAATCATGATGTAAGACATCTTTAAATTAACTACTTGGAGCTCAACCAATGTAGTCTTTTGATATGACTTTTCTTCCATAGTGAAGGGTAATTGTATTATGCCTACTGGTAGATGCATGATTCACCGAAGCCATGAAGAACTGTTTCGGCCAGTCTTAGCCTTAAGTCTTTGATTTATAAGGAATTCAAGGTTTCTTTGAAGATGATGTCAGCTGAACTCCTAGTGTCCACTAATATTCAGTTGATCTGAGCCATTCCCACTGCCAATGTTATCACTAAAGTGTCATTGTATGGGTAATGACTTTCACCTCGTCCTTATCTGTGAACATAATCGGGACTGAGGCGATCATCTACTTGTTATCGACTTTTACATTCATGACATGAGCATTCGAGGCAGAGTTGGGCAATGAATATTTTGAATAATTCTTTTTCACTCTATTTGAATTTCTTACCAATGTAGTTTCGCCAGAGATCACCATTATCTAATGTTCATACACCTCTTCATGCTCGGCCTTTTGATTCTAGGTGCCAAGCTTTTCCCCATCATTTGTCATGAAATTCAGCAAATAATTGTTTCGGATTAAGACTTTGACCTAATTCCTAAGGTCAAAGCACTCGTCTGTTAAGTGTCTAACGCTTTGGTAAAATTCCCATAATTTGTTCTTGGCATTTTCGCTCGGTTTGACTTTTATTAGACAATGTTCCATCAGTATGGTTCCTCGTCTCTTGATTTTTTGGAGAACTTGCAAGAGAGGGATGTTTAAAGGAGTGAAGATTATCTCTTCTTGGACCTAGGCTACCCTTTTCGTATTATATCTTCTCGGCAAATGCTATCCTTTTTCGCGGGGGGGGAGGGGGGGGGGGGAAGTTGTCCCTGCTATTTGCCATTCTAGTTTGCTCTAACATCCGTCCTCTTTTTCTATTAGAGTCTTAAAAATTTCTCTTATCATCTTGTCTCCTTCTGGTATCTGCCTTTGAGTTTAGTATCTCGTTACAAAAGGTTGGTCCCATCGCCCTTTCCACCTTTAGCTTGAGGGCGACTTAGTCCTTGATTTCAATTTTGTCCAACAATTTTCTCCGAGATGCTTCGTAGGTGGTGATGAACGATTTCTGTGTTGTGTATTATCCACGATCAACCCGTAAACCTCTCATGAGACCTTCCAACGCCAAGGGATGATAATAAGCTCTCAACTCCATTACTTCATCATGATATCTTTTGATGAAGTTCTTAAGACGTTTCCCCTTTCTTTGCTTCATGAGTAGCAGTGAATTAGGGGTTTTAAGGCTAGCAATCGCTCTTTTGAACTCGTTAATGAACACCTTGTATAATTGCTCGAAACTATGGATACCGTTAAGGGTTAAGCTTGTGAACCACTTCCTTACTTGTCTCTCTAATGTTAGTGGGACTAAGCGATACATTTGGGATTCACTTAACCTTTGTATTAATATCATCTCTCTAAAGAAATCCATGTGCAAAGATGGATAAGTTTTTCTAGCGAAAGAAATTATCTAGGGCATTTTGAACTTTCTGATAAAAACGAGGCTTAAAATGTTTTGGGAAAATATGGACTTAGGTTGTAACCCTGAACGAGATGCTGGTTCATCATTTCTCCTTTGCCCTTGTCTCTTCTGGTCTTCCATCTTTTCCACTAGTCTCCTTAGATAGGCTTTCAGTTTCTCTACCTTATCAACGTGTTCCTTATGTTCCTTTCTCCAAGTTGGGCTTCATTTGTAACCTTCTTTCTCTTTTTGACATTTTTTTATTAAGGAACGTTCTCATGTCTTCGGGACTGGATTTGTTCTTTGGCTTTTGCTTGTGTATTGTTGCCGAGTCATTTGAGGAGTATTGAGATTCAGGGCTAGGTTCACTGACAAACTTGAAAATGGTATCACCATTTCAGAGCCTTTTTATAGGATAATCAGAGACTTTTCTCTTTCATTTCTCCATAAGTGTGTACCTCTTCTTGGTGGTATTCTGAGGGGGATTAGTTTTGCTATACTTGGTATATAGGAGGCTTGACATGCTACTTTCCACGACCTTCGCTGGTATAGGCATTCTTAATCCATGAGAATTGGCTTGAAGCATTCTTTTTCATCTTTGCAACTTCTTTTGCCAACGTTTAGATTTGCTGATCTTTTTTTGCATGTTATCTTTCATTATCAGCCAACCTTTAAACCTACCAGGCTGTTTCTACATCTCTTGGGTTGGAAATTTTGATGCGGGGATGAAGTTTTCGAATTGTGATTTATGCCTTCCAAGGGTAATGGTTGACCGTCACTACCTTAGTTAGTAGCCGTTGTCTCCTTGAGGGGATTTTCTTCGAGATTATCCGTTGTCGTTGCTCGATTTCTAGTGGCATAAGTTCGTGTCATTGCCATGACTTTTCTTTTAGTTGTTACTATTTTGGGCTTTTTGTTCAAGTTTCCTATAAATGCCACCAAATGTTGATTCAAGAAAAATCCTTCTAAAGATTCTGTGCACCAACGTTAATTTTCTCCCTTTGCTCGGACGTTACTCTATCTAAAACCACAACGTAAGGGGATAAAAGTCTGCAGTCTAGTGAAAACCCTCTAATACTTAAGTCAATATTTTGCTTTTTGATGTTTGAGAGAGAAAGAAACAGGACAAATATAATATTCACTCTAAACCAAAACTAAGTTATTCTGTCCAGCCCAAAGTTTAATCATGCATACTTGGTTGTTCTAGGCTCTCTTTTTATATGTCGTTTTATGTTAAATCCCTCAAATTCAGTAGAATTCTATATAATTTGAAAATAATAATCTCAGACGATTTTTGATTACGGGAATCACGAAATTTCAATTTTATAAGCATTGATTTTTTAAAAATTGTGAGATTTTGAGCTCTTCTTGCATAATATATCCACTAGGCCATGAATCTTTATTATGTATTGAGCCTTACTTGCAGAATACATCTACTATGTTAATGATCCTTATTATGAAAATATTCGAAAAAAAATTGGAAAGGAAATAAATCATTTGTGGATACGTAACTATTAAGAGGTCTCAAAAGTATTTCCTTAAGACTTTTTCATTTACTTGAGATAAACTCAGACTGCATTGTGTATTTGAGACATTTGTCATGCTGTGTCTGAGACCTTCATAGACAGGAGAGGTCTCGGAATTGATACCATGGACTCGAGACCATATCATTCATATAAATTTAGGAAGTCTCAAGATTGACTCCTAATGCCCTTGTCAATCCATGGTCAGGACTCCCTGATTTAAAAGTTTATTGGGCTTTACTTATACCCTATGTCATTTCCCAAACACCCAATATATTTATTCTTGCTCTTTCCTATATAATATTATAAGTACATTATTATCTACGAAAATTTATATATTAATTTATTTACATAAATTAATACTATAATATTGTATTATTATTATATATTTAATATTTTTAAAAGAGATATATTATATTATTTGTACAATCATTCTATTAAATTCTATTATTTATTTATTGAATATAAAATTGATAAATCTTGAAAATGATTATAAAAAAATATTTTTTTTACGTATATATTATAATTTAATGATTTTTTTATTTTTATTTATATCATATATAATAAATTAAAACAATAAATTATTTTAAAAATTATAAATATTCACGAGAGGTAAATTTTGAAATATCGTTTACAAAATATACTATTAGGGCTTGTTTGTTTGTAACTGTGTAATTGACAAACTGTGTAATTATATGGTATTTGACTACAACTATATAATTAAGCAGTGTTATATTTAGTAGTACACTGTATAATTATACAGTTTAATTATAAAATTAACTATTTTAAATGAAAAAAAGTATGAAAATGAATTTTCATTAACAAAAAAAAGATATATATGCATATATGACAAAGACATTAACAAAAAGACAAATATATATATATATATATATACACATATATAGACAAAGAAATATTTGCATATACATAACAGGGTTGTTAACAAAATAAAGAAAAGATATATGCATATATAGTACAAAGGCGTTAACAATATATAGTACATAAGCGTTAACAAAGAAAAAAATGAAAATTTGCATGAGTGTACCTGGATATGTAAAATAGTTTTGAAGGGTAGGTGAAAAACGGTGCAATAAGAAGAAAATAAAATATAATATAGAAGAGTTTTAAGGAGAGTTGAAAATGTAAGAATATATTTTTTGTATTTATAAAAATTAAAATTAAAATTAAAATTGTGTAATTACACTATATAATTACACCAATTCTCACCCTCTAAAAATTAAATTATATAATTGAGGTTCAATTACACTAATTATATAATTAATTGTATAATTACGCGATTGAATAAAATTATGTAATTACCCTAATTAAGCAGTGAGGAATCAAAGATACCCAAATTATAATTTGATTGATGGTCACTTCAGATTTTCTCTTTCGGTGTCTTTATTTTCACTTTAACAAATGCGTTCAAACTTCAGACTGTTCGCACTCGTCTCTAACTCTTCGGCTCTCTTACAAAGGACAGGTCCTCTCTCTATGCAAAACTGAAAAACAAAAGATAGGAGTAGAAAACAAAAAGGAAAAAAAAAGCGTCGTTAGAGTGAAATTCTGCTGAATGTGGATGAGTTTGAAGGAAAGTAAAGATGGGTTTATAGATATTTACAAGAGAGAGATGGGCTTGTCTTGGCCCCGAAGCGTAGCTCTCAGATTCTTTGCTTTAGAGGTTCCAAATTCTTGGTTTTTGTTGGGTTTTCATTTTTTAATTTTGTCAGTAATCATAATTGCACTAAACTCTGCACTGAGAGATATAAAGCTTGGTTGGATATAGAGATAATCAAATTAAAGAGTAATATAAAATATTTTTTTTACCTCAATCAAATTTAGTTCTTTGCCCATTTTTTAGTTTTGGGTTTTATTTGTTGATAGATAAGTTAAACAAGAAGAGAATTCTCTAGTGTCAAGGCATGGATTAGTTTATATGGATTGATATTTTAAGTGGTATTAGTTACATACGCTATATGTAAAGGTTCCCCTTATTTGCTCGTCCAGAGCCAATTAATGAGCCTATGGCCGCAAGTTGAGAAGGCACTAATGGAGATTTGTTGTGTACTCTTTCATCCTTAAATTATAATAAAATGAGTGTTTACATTAATTGTCCAATCTTGCTTGTTCTATGTGTTGTGATACTTGGTTGTTTAATATTTATTTGTTCATTACTTGCTTGTATGCTGCTTGTTTGTTTATTGCGTATTCCCTTGAATCGTATTGTTAGATGATCTTTACTTGTTTTCAATTATTGTCCATTACTTACTTACTTTTATAGACAATTAACTTACTTGTGCTTGCTGCGTGTAGAAATTTGTTTAGGCTGATTTAATAGTTCAACGTGATAATGAGTGACACACGAATCCGAATTTCATCTAAGAGAAAAGTCAATTCATAATACTATAGCTGTGGCGAAGACAGTTTCGTTTAACATGTTGGTCAAATTTGTTTTATGAAACTTGTAAAGCCTCTTATTCATTTATATTAGTTTCGAAGATACTGATTCTAATTATATTGCAGTTTTCATTTGCAAGCAGGAGGAGTGCTAATATCGGTCATGAATTTGAAATAAATAAACAGATTTAAATTTTAAAATATTAATATAAATAATAAATGGATCGTATTCGTATAACTCGTTTAATAATCGTATTGTATTCATGTTTGAATTATTAAATTTGTTTATTTGTTTAAAACAAATTATAAATGAATAAACAAATCGTAAACGAATTCATGTCATAAACAAATAAAAAGGATCATCTTAATATATTTACAATCCTTTTATTTTAAATGAATAAATAAATTATAAATAAATTTGTGTTATAAATAAATAAAATGAATGTCTCAATTACTTTATAATTCGTTTACTATTTGTTTAGTAATTGTGTTTAAACTAATCGTATCTAAATTACCCATTTAATAAATAAATAGTTATTTGATATTTTCGATATGATTAATAAAAGAATCAAATTCAGTTTAGCCTCCAAACAGCATAAGATTGATTGCCATTGTAATTGACCCGAGAAATCCTAACTACTTTTGCAGGAGAAGGTTCTGATGAATATGCATGTGTCTCTGACATACGAAAATGCCATTGGGATGGATCAAGTAGTTCAGAGATGCCTGTGGACACATTTTGTCCCGGTCATCTAATTGGGAGCAACAACGTTCAGGTCACTGGATTGGCCTATTCTAACTGAAGTGAACTGCTTGTCTCTTACAATGATGAGCTCGTATATCTGTTTGAGAAGAACATGGGATTGGGGCCCTCACCATTGTCTATCCGTCCTGAAGATGTGCTGGAACGTGAAGAGCCGCAGGTTTATTCCGGTCATAGAAATTCACAGACAGTTAAAGGAGTGAGTTTCTGTGGCCCTAATGATGAATACGTCCTGAGTGGGTCTGACTGTGGTCAAATTTTTATTTGTAGAAAGAAGGGAGGTAAGCTGGTGCGTTTAATGGTTGGTGATGGACACGTAGTTAATCAGCTTGATCCCCATCCACATATTCCCATGTTTGCTACATGTGGAAAAAAAAAAAGTGAAACTCTGGGCTCCAATGGCAAGTGATTTTCCTCCATTGCCCAGCAATGCTGAAAAGGTGTTACTATAAGCTGCTTGAAAAAAAATACTTGAACAGTTTGAAAACTGTTTCTCCTATCATATATTAGATACAGATATGACCATGAATCTGAATATTTTTTGTTTTCATGTTTCGTTAATATTTATGAACAGATAATGGAGTTCAATAAGCAGGGCAGGGAAGACCATTCGCTGATCGCGCTTGCCCCTGATGTTATCATGCACGTTCTACGGCTGCAAAGGCGGCAAACATTGGCATACGTGGAAAGGAGACACAACAGGGCTGATGTTGAAAGTGAAGAAGAAGGGGAGACTCATGATTTGGGATTTTGGGATAGCGATGCTGATATCTCTTCTGAAGGGAGTGGAAACCAGAGAGAGTGCAATATTAACTACAGTTGGTAATTCATCAGTTCAGAACCCAGTTTTGGTTTGAATATCCATATACTGAAAAATGAAGTGTATATTCAATAAATGCTTTAATAATAGCTTTAAGACAATTTTTAATATTTATGACAAGAATGAAGTAGCTTTCTTTAAATTATGTTAATGTAAATTATATAGTTGTTTATGATGAATGGAAAGTTAAAAAAAAAAAAAAAAAATCTAAAAATCTATTTAGAAGACAATTTAAATATAACTAAATTATGTATTCTGTTAAAAATAAATAAATAAATAAATAAATTAATAACAAACAATTGCTTAATTTATTTATTGATTAAAATGAGAGAATTAATTTGATAATTGACAATTATGGGCCAGGATGCAAGAGTTCTTAATCTGGCCCATAACCGGAACAAATTGTTAAAAGTCAAAACTACCCTGTACCAGGAACAAATCATTTCAAACTTACAAGGTAAGTTTGGAAACATTTTATGGGTAATAAGGTAAATCTGAAAAATAATCACGTGACCGTTGTCTTTAGGGCTTCACTTTCTCTAACACTTCCCGCTCGCCAATTATTTGAATTTACTCTTATCACGAAAACTGATAAAGAAATCAGACAGATGGAACCAGATGATCTGTCCTTTATAGAGATCTCAGGTGAAGATGATTCACTACTACCCCTTCAACAGATTCCGATCGACGGCGTTTCAAGTCTCAACAAGATTTATTTCACTTGCTCACCTCTTCAAATCCCTAGATCTGTTTGCTCCGTTAATCCTCCTACTCTTATCTCTCCAATCGGTTAGGGTTTTACATTACTTCCATCATTGTGTTTGTTCAATTAATTTGGATTTCTGAATACGAATTATTATTATTTTTTCATTTTGCTTACTTTTTGTTCTCTAATTGTGCGCTAAAGTATACGTTTCGTTTGAACAATTTGCCCTTTCAGGGTTTAATATAAATTATTCTTTACAGTAATGATGTTACTCTTATTTTGCTTGGCGACCTAATCTTGTTTAGTATACGAAATTTGTTCTCTCTTGTATGATTCGTTTTCTTAATGAATTGGATTCATCATATTCAAGTGAATTGTAGTACACTCCCAAACACACCATTGGTAGACTTTACCTAGAGCAATTGCGGGAGAAAATTTTAGTTAATAACGTTGAATTCCAATGATTCAATGTCATTTCAATTAAATTTATATAAACATATACCCAAATTGAGTTAGTTTTGTATAAGATTCAAAATATTTTGCCTTATTCTATTGCAGAGGGTATCACAAGCAATAAGGATGCAGGAAAACTGAATTTATCATTAAAAAAAGACAGTGTTGACGAAGATAATGTAAATTCAAACAAACCAGAAGTGCCAAAACTCAGTATGGAGCCGCAACAAATGAAGAGGAAGAAAAAGGGTGGAGGATACAATTTGCGCAAAAGCTTGGCATGGGACAGAGCTTTCTTCACTGAAGAAGGTAGTCTACTTTTTTATTATTATTTCATAATATTGTATTTACTCAATAAATGTTGAAGATGGAAGTGGAAGTTCCTAGTAGATTACACTTACTAGTTGCTATATGGGTCAGGTGTTTTGGATCCCTTAGAGTTGTCTATGATCACCGGAAATTTTGGTAAGTCTAGTGGGGAGATGTTGTTAGCTATTGAAGAAGATGGGAGAGAATCCTTGGGGGGTAATTCGGAAGATTTGACAGCACTTGAAGAAAATTTGTTCAAGGAATTACCTGCTAGTAATGTAAGTGAAGATATAAAGAGTAGTGGTGCTTTATTGCCAAAGAATGGTTCATCAGCTGGAGAAATTGTAGCTTCAACTTCAGCGGTTAGTGTTCCTTAAATGCATTAGGCTGCACAAAATTTTGCTACTCTTTTGACATATTCTCGTTAGTTGAAAATTGTGAAATGGAACTAATTCTAGTTGTGTTGAATATGTGCTCCTCAGACCAAGCGCAAGGTGCTTTCAACACATGATGTTAATAGAAGCGGGTCTAAGCGCAGTGGCTGCCCACGGCCTGTTGCTTCATCTTCATATCCTTTCAATTAATTTTTTGAAATTCAACAGGAGAGCTAGTGGTTCCCGAATGTTTACTGTAGTTAGAAAAGCTTTTTTTCTTCCTCTATTGCATTTCTAGAACAGTTGGCCTTAATTTATTTGAACTCTGAAAAGGCCTGCAAATGCAAACTCAACGAAATCAACAACTAAGGAATTAAAAGTTTCTAAGACACTGGTTCGAAAGCCTGATACCAATGTGCATTCTACAACTGCAAAAAACAATATTCCAGGTGCAACCTACATGAAGCGAAATCAGATAGCTCAACCGGGTAATTTAATTATTGAATTGACTAATTTCAAAAAGGGTCTAACCATTTGCGTTTATAAAATTACCTTATCTTTATGAATGATTTCTACCCTAGTCTGATATAGTCAAACCAAATTTTCACACAAATCTTATGACAATGATGTATATGTATTTTCTTGGTTTCTCCTTTCTCATGCAGCGGTCAGCATTCAAAGAAATGTTGGATTGAAGGGTTCCTCAAACTGTATTAAAAGTGCTCGAATTGATGCAAGATCTGGTTTGGTTGGCAGATCTATAGCCGTGAAATCCTCTGTTCAACAAGCTAGAAGAAATTTGGTGAGAGCATTGTCGAAAATTCTGGGGTTAACCATGGTTATATATGACATAACACTTCAAGAACATTTTCTTATTATCTCTATGGAATGCGTGCTTCATAAGTTATGATTTTTTTAATTGTACAGGTCAACTCTGCATTGGAAATCCAGTCGTCTGCCAGATCTCAGCATCCTCTTGTTAGAAAAACCAATAATGCCTTGAAGATTGACTCAGGTCCTCCGCTTCCGACTCCTGGTCATGTATCAGACAACCGTGATGGTGATACCTGCAAAGTTGCATTGTCTCTCTCAAGTGGTGGAAGCATGCAGTATGCACAACTACAAACAGCAAAACCATCAGGTTTGCGGATGCCATCACCATCATTGGGATTCTTTAATCAGGTAGTCACTTAAATAGGCTACTTTAAATTATTTTCACGATGTACATGGAGTGAATTATTTTTGAGTGTTTTTCAATTGTCTGATTGGATCTTTCTTTTATTATGTTAATTTCCTGGCAGTCAAAAGCTTCTGCTTCAAATAATTTATTATTGAGAAGTAATCAAGCTTGCAGTGTTCCGGAATTAAATAGTTCTAATTTTAGGAAATTTGGTGCCTTAAATGCTATTAATGAGAGGCCCATACCTGCACCTCGGAAGATGCCTGACATGGGCAATGGTGTGACAGCAAGTGATACAAGGATCCCAAGCTCAATAAAAGAATCTTCTATTCCAACTAGTCTTAACACTAATTCACAAGAAAAGGTACAATCCAACTTGTGCATACATGAAGTTCAAAAGGTGGAATTGAATAATTCATCTAACTCCAACAGTTTTGGCATTTTGAATAATCAGCAAAAATCGCAGGGTCTGTGCAATGGTATTGACCAACCATCTCTGCAAAATGTGGGACCAAGTAAACATGGGAAAATTTCTCATGTGGTGGACAACGAATCAAAGAATACTGATAACAACTTCTTGTTACACAAAGCACTGACCGACCAATTGAAGAACGAGGATAATGAAAGAGTTGCCAATATTTACCCAGTGAGTATGGACTTGAGTGGGACAGAATTGGAAAATCCTCATTTTACATCCCATCTTCAATTGACAGCACAAGTTAAAGGTGTTTTTGAGACAAAGGATATGATTGACAACAAATGTGTGGAAGAGAAATCGTGTAAATCGTCAACTAAGAATCATGCTGCCTCTTCGAAGTCACAGTCTGGAGATGCTATTAGTGATAGTGTTAAGGGTACTGTCAAAAGACAAGATGATTGGTTAACCTCTGTGCACAACGTCAATGAAAAATCCAGGAAACAAGCTGAGGAGATGATGCCTAGTACCAATCAGGTTTCAACTGAGGGTCAAAAGCCATGGATAAACAATGGTGCTTTGTCAGAGGAGGGTAGATCTTCAGAGTTTCAGAACAAAAGTGCAAAGATTGCAGATGCCAGTCCAGAAGTCAGATGTTGTAGTGGTGGTGGTGTAGAAAGTTCTCATGGTCAGGCTCACTCTGAAGACACAGTGGAAGCAGAAGACTGTGTGGCTGGAGTTGATAACTATTGTACAAAATCACAAGTTGCAGATGCTGAAGTTCAGTCTATAGATGGCATTCTATTAGCTAGAAGCATTGAGGTTGTTTTGTGCTCTTCAGCATTGGATAAAATGGTTGTTAATGATGTGACTGAAAATGTAATTGATGCTGATGGAGGCAAATTGAAAAGTTCAGGTGCTCTTTGTTCAATACCACCTCTGATGCAAGATTGTGGTTTTGATATGGTTGAAACAGCAGAGTGCTCACACGGAGATGACACTATTTCAGGTTTTACTGATGCACAATTCAGCCATGACATTGAGCTCCACGGTCGAACTACTTCCGGGGAATCAGAAATGATCGGCAAAGATAAAAAAATAAATGTGGTAACCACAGCTATTGTTGAGGTGTCCAGTGTTCATTCAAACAATGGAGGTTTCAGTGGAAGTGAATCAGATCTACGACATTTTGAAACCCAACCTAGTGTTCTAGAGCAAATTAAGAATGAAGCTGAGGTAAATGGTACGATTGCTGCAATGCAAGTTAAGAATGATTATGTGATAGATGATGTGAATGAGCACAAGGGTATAGAAAACAAACAATATAATTTATCAGTGAACAATCACTACTCCAACTCTGATTTACAACCTGAAGATGAAATTAGTTATTGCCAGCAGAGTACATCAAAGGTGCACAATGTCTGGTTGAGTAATATACCCGTTGTCTGCCAACAGTCTGTGGAGGGGAATCAAGTTGTAAAGGCATCTGATGAATGTTTGTCTGAGGGCAGCATACCTCCTGAAGATTCCGAGGAATCCAATACTGGGAAAGTTGCACATGTCTGTTTTGATGTGAAAGGTTGCTGTCGAAGAGGATCAGAAAGCCCTCGGGATTTATTCCAACATGAACTTGTTGAACAAGGAAATGAAGAAGTTGCTGGATATGACAACACAATTGAGAAATCGGTTGAGGAAGATGCACAGATGCAGGTCTTAGAAGGCAGTTTATTGGTTGATAACCGCAACTGTAACTTGAATGACAAGTTGATTGTAAACAACTGTTCTGCTGAAGAATATCAGGATAAGAATCTTTGTCGGAATCTGATGGATGCTGTTCTAGGACAATCTGATGCTTTTGGAAATGAATCAAGAAGTTCTGTTGTTTGTATTCAGGTAGCAGCTGAAGTAAGGGAAGGTGTCATTGACGAGGACCAGAAGCATTACTGCCTATGTGAGGATGACAATGTACAAAATATAGAAGTGAATGTATTGAAGAGTGATGTTTTGTCCGAGGAAGATAGTGTTGCTCTAAACAATGGCAGTTCTAACCTTCAAATAAAGCATGAGTTGGAAAAACCCATCTTTTCAACTGAAGATGCAACAATGTCATCATCAGGAGGTGTCTTTCAGGATATAGAAATTAATGTATTAACGAGTGATGTTTCACCTGCAGATGCTGAAACTAGTATTTCTCAAAAGAATGATGGTTCTAACTGTGAAATGCAGCTTGATTTGGAAGATGTCATATGTCCCACAGAAGATGAGGATGGTAGAAAATTCCTGTGAGTGCTTAATTCTTCACCTTTTTTGATTTTGCATTCCTATTTTCAACCAATTCCCATTTTCATTAAGAGAATTGTTTTAGATGCCATAAAAATTGCAGAGTTTATATTGACCCTGCTTGTTTCTTATGTAAGCAAGAAATCTGGGATTGATAAGCAGCAAGATAATCTTGTGATAAAACCTCCACAACATGCTGTTCCTTTTTCTGATGAATGGTTAGCTGCATTTGAAGCTGCTGGAGAGGTAATATAAATGCCATTGGAGGTGTTTTTATATGAGAAATAAGCTGCATATAATGATAGTCGGAAAAATTTTGCCTGTAAATTCTTTGATTTTGATTTGGTGATCTATGTTGCATTGCACCACCATCCTGATTATTCTGATTTGCAGTTCTTGTCTTTCACGAGTGTTGCCTTGAAGTCTCCCTTTCAACATGCATCACCTTTGAGTACATGTTGCATATATTCTCGAACACTTTTAACTTGTTAACAACTGTCCTTTAATTTTTAATTGTGGTTTAGTTTTGACCCATAAGATGAAAAATTTAATATATGTATATATATTTTTAAAAAAGATCAATATTTAGCAATTTCATGCAAAGTCTTTCTGCAGGAAATTCTAACCAAGAAAAGTGGTGCTGTACAAAATTCACCTCCTGACAAATCTCTACCTGAACCTGGTCCATGGTCCCCGGTATGATCTATATTATATTATTAGTTTTCTGCAGATATTACCGTCCACTGGATCAGTTATTATCATGATCATGCTTAGGGATTCTCTCTCTTCCACTGTTCTGTTGTGACTTACTGATTTTACCATATATATGATACAATATTTTCATCTGATGTGTCGTATTTGTTGAATGATTTTAGGTAAAACGCAAGAACAATCAAGGGATTGGGCCATTTGACTGTACAAAATTTACCAATGGCAACGCCAGCATCCCTCCTTCCAATTCTAGCTAATTAGACTAAGGTTTGCCTAATCATTCTTTTTATCACTAACATCGTGACCGATTTTAGAATCACGCAATATGTAACAACATATCTGAGCAAATATTATTTCCACAACTATGGGTTACTCAGAAAAAAAATGTATCCAAGAAATTTGTCTATTCTCTTTCTACTCAACAATTAACGAAATGTAAATTTTGTTTTATCGATCTACAAAACTTCATTTGAATGTTTGTTTTTGTTGGAATTGTTCTATGGATAAACTGTTGTTCATGCATATTGTTGCTCAACCAAGAGTGTGATGTGTGATCTTATACGAAGTAACATAAATAAAATTTTATTGTTTTTATATTTAACTGTTTTTTGGGGTTAATTTCAGTCTTAAAAGTTACGGCAGTAATTGCACAATGTCAATTAATAAAAAAGACAAAAAAGTTCTCAAATTCTTTGCAATTTTAAATTAATTATAAAACAATTTTCTTTATATATATATATATATGTATATTTGTATTTTCTTATTTTTCAAAACAAAGAATTATATTTGCGATATAAATTAAAGTTTCTGTATTGCACGCAACTGCGATTCCACCAATGAAACTCAAATACTTATACAACAATAAAGAGGATAGAACATCGAAATTTTAGTTTAATTCAATTCGTGAGAGCTATGAGAATTTAGAGTTCAAATTTGGTTCATATTAATTAATGTTAGAGAGTGAGGAGTCTACATTTTTAAGCTATTAGAAATATGTTTTTAGAAAACAAAATCCTCCTCCAACTAGGAAACAGGAATGTAGCAGCATGTATACATAATACATTCATTCCCATTGTCGAGTGTGACCAGGAAAGATTAAAGAACTATTTTCTTGTTGGACTTGGAAAAGGCTTGGTTTGCTTCCTAACTTGTCTCCAGCAATCCTATAATAAATACCCTCAGCTTCCAACTTTGAATCAGTTCCACTTAAATACTTACTCTTTCTTTACTCTGTTCTCCCTCCTATTAATAACTCTTTCAATTCTATCTTTTCCCAAATACCCAAAAGCCAAAGCTTTTTTTTTCTTCAAGAACTTGATAATACTTTTTGGGTTGATTCAAACTGTCAATAATGACTGAAATCACTCTCACTGAGCTCCGAACTTTCCACAATATAGATCGCCAAGCATATGCCAGGCTTGTGTTCCAACTCGGGTTGGATTGTGATACGTCCAAGAAAATTATAGCCTTCTGGTATTGCCTTGAAATTGAAGGCTACAGAAATTTTGTGCACAATTCGCTAGCATTATCTGAAGGAATGCTTCAACAATTAGCCATAGAGTCTATATTGTGCCTAAATAGTTTAGACGACGAAGTAACGTTTTTACATGATGGTGGTGAACAACTTCCATTAATGAGTATTGCTGGAGGAAAATCTCTCTCTCTAGAATTTGTTTATACGAACAAAGAAATTGTCAAAAGACAGGTAACGAAGTTTATAACACAAGTGTTTGACAAAGCTTTTAGCGACATAGTTCCCAAGAATTTGAATAGTCAGATTCAAGAAGATAATGGGAAGGGAAAGCGACAAGTTAACGGGGATAATCATCAGGATTTGCGTAATGGGTGTGCACAATCTGATCGAACATTGTTTGTAACTTTCTCTAGAGGCCATCCTATTGCAAGAGAACAACTGGGAGAGTTTTTCAATGGGTTAGTCTCTTATTTATTTTCTTTCTTACATTAATACAAACACAAAAGCATCAAAAGATGGGTATTAACTTGATTATTTTTTGGTTGAATGCAGGAGATATGGACAAGATTGTGTAAATGATATTGTTGCGCATGATCACAACGGTGAAGAGTCACTTTATGCTCTTGTAATCGTCAGCTCACCCTCATATACTAAAATAATTCTTGGGGAGAACAGAGTAGTACAGTTTAATATTCATGGAAAAGATATCAGAGTGAGACGAT
>JAXCLQ010000005.1:13592131-13604949 GCA_035584115.1 Cedrela odorata | reverse complement strand
TTTTTGCGTATAATATTAACACACCGTATTCACTTTGAATGTTAGCTTGAATATTTTAGGTGTGTATATTCTGCTACAATCTGCAAATTTATCTTTGATTAGTTCGTCGATAAGCTGAGATCTAACCTATGTATTTGAAATTGAAAGTTTCGTTGCATTGTAACCAAACTCAAATCTCTACGTAATTTTTTTTTAATTTCATGCAAATTTTCAACCACTATTTTACCATTATCTGTACTGGAGAAGACATCAATTGAAAAATAAACAGGCAAAGGGACCAGAGGTATGAATTGCAGCGGATCGTAATTCGATAGATCAGCATCTTCACATGTGAAAGAGAATACGTGTACATTGAGAAGTGATTAAACATCAATATTGATCGTAAGTGTAAAGAATGTGTCATTAAGGTTAGTTTCTTACTCATTAACCTTTTCAAATAGTCGTGAGTAGGATCTTCATTATACCGAATCAGAGAATATTGTGTATTGACAACCATGGCAATGATTATAGTATTGATTTGGTTACTACCACTTGAAAAAGCAAATGGATTATCAAAATTAAACTATAATGGACAAACAGCTGCGTAGCTTAAACATTAGAAGACCCTGCTATTTCTACTCTTGAATCCAACGTTCAAATGTAATAAATAATGGTGTAAACCCTCCAAATGTTGAAATTAATTATTCACATCAACAAAAAAGCCACATCTATATCGTCATTCACATCACTCGATCCTAGACGTCAAACGAATGAGAGCGTGTAATGTCTGTATACAACCCTCATTTTAATAATAAATTCATCTGAATTTTTTCGATATACAAAATAGAATTCATTGACAAGTTTTAGATAGTTTATATTCATTTGTACTGTTATACCAAAACTGTACTCTCCGTTGTAAGCTTTGTTTCTGTCTGATGAACTCTCTTATGTTTCTCTTGATACAATCATCAAATGAACTCGTTCCATCTGCGTAAAAATAACATAATTGTTAGACATTCATTTTGAAATAGATACTTAAACACATATATTTAAGAAATGTAAATGCTGAGGGAAATATAAAAATCGTCAAGGGATGTATCATTTTAATTTTGAATCCCTCAACGAAATTCATACTTCCCTCGATGATATCTGTCGAGTGATCCAGAAATGATGCAATATTTTTTATTTTACATTTCCAATCATCTAGAGAGGTATGATTTCAATTCTTGATCCTTTGACGAAATTCATACTTCCCTTGATAAATTTCGTCAAGGGTTATTGTGTTATACAAGTTTTACACATCTTTTAAAATCATCAAGAGATGTATGAATTCAATTCTTAATCCCTTGACGAAATTCATACTTCTCTCTATGATTTCTGTCAAGGAATCCAGAATCAATGCAAGTTTTTACATTTTTCCAATCATCGAGGGATGTATGAATATTTCAATATTAGATTGCTCGATGAAATTCATACATCCTTCAATGATATAAAATCTTAACTTTTCAAAAATCATCGAAGAATATACTATTCATTCTCTTTCTTGATCCAAAATTCTCAAAAATCATCAATATTACACTATTAATAAGTATCATATAGAATGTATGTATAAAAGTTATACTAAACATATTTCTAAGCTTTTTACATGCATAACTATATAACACAAATCATAATTATCATACTTGGGTAAAAAAAATTTAATTGTTATCAAAATATAATTTCACCGAATTTACTTTAAATGAACTTACTTAAACAAATACAGATCAATACCGTTATGCCTCTAACTATGATATTTTTAATTTAGTAGTTGATACATTTATCTGATCTTTTGAATTTACTTTAATTTTGTAAAACATAATAAAATTAAATTTTAAACTATTTTTGTGTTAGTAAAATATACAAACAAGATCCAGAAGTATTTTTGTCCTAAAATTTTTTAATTAATTTTAAATATAATACATTTAAAAATTAGACCA
This sequence comes from Cedrela odorata, assembly GCA_035584115.1. Taxonomy (NCBI): domain Eukaryota; kingdom Viridiplantae; phylum Streptophyta; class Magnoliopsida; order Sapindales; family Meliaceae; genus Cedrela; species Cedrela odorata. The sequence goes on along the minus strand of JAXCLQ010000005.1, from coordinate 13,602,994 downwards.
TAAACATAAATAAATAAATAAATAAAGAGTATTAAGTTAAAAAAAACCCTTATGTTTCACGTAGTATCATCAGTTTGACAAATGAATTCGGACAGTTGGCACCCTTCTCTTCCGTTCTCTATGAAAGGACACGTACTCTCTCACTTACGCAAAACCGAAAAACAAAAGAAAGCAGAAGAAAAAAAGGGAAAAAAAAATAGTGTCGTCAAAGTGAAATTCTACTTAATGGGGACGAGTTTGAAGGGAAGTAAAGATGGGTTTACAGATATTTACAGAAGAGAGATGGGTTTGTCTCGGCCCAGAATCGTAGCTCGCAGATTCTCTGCTTCAGAGGTTCCAAATCCTTGCTTTTTGTTGGGTTTTCGTTTTTGAATTAATTTCTCAGTAATCATAATTGCACTAAACTTTATACTGAGAGATATAAAGCTTGGTTGGATATACAGATAATCAAATTAAATAGCGGTGTATAAGATTTTTTGAGCTCAATCAAATTCAGTTCTTTGCCCATTTTGTAGTTTTGGGTTTTATTTGTTGATAGTTAAGTTGAACAAGAAGAGAATTCCTTAGTGTCAGTTTGTGGATTGATATTATAAGTTGGATTAACAAGTTGGAGCAATTGATGTTGTTATCAGTTTGTGGTCTAGGATAAATTTCTAATAAAAGTTTTAGACCATAGATTGGTTTTATATTAGTAAAAGTGACCTGTTCTTGAGAAATGTTATGGACTTTGTGTATATAATGATCCCATTGGCTAATCAAGTGATCAAGCTGAATTTTGCGATGCATGAAGAGAACTTCTCTTGGGCAGAGAACAATTCTAAGAAATTCTCTTTAATGAAGAGAATTGGAGAGAAGAGGAGAATTTCCGAGAAGTTCTCTTCATCGAAGAAAATCTTTTCAATGAAGAGAAATTCTCAATTTATTCTCTTCTATGAATAGAAATTCAACGGACATCCCTGTTCAAAGAATAAACGTGCTTGAACTGATGTTAAATTACTACATGGAAAAGATACATGTCATGGCATTATATGCCATCTAATATTGATTTTAGATGCAAAAACTGTCCTCTACATGCATGTTTGTTGGCATCGTTGCCCACTCAATAAATTTGCTGCATGGATATGAAAATGTAAAGAAATGATATTTGCTTTGACCACTAAGACATTTTCATATGCGGAATTAGTACCATATCTATAATGGAATGGCTTGTGTATCTCACATGATTTATTCCATTACCTTAAACTTTTGAAATTGTGGTTGTCCGTTGAATGTTGCTGCATTTCCAGCTCAGTTAAGTTAATTGTAGCTTGACAAATCGACATGTACGGTTACAAAAGGTTGGGCCTAATTTTAGTTTATTTTTTGGTGCAGGTACTTGTGAAGCAAATCAATCTTTGTGGGAAGTTAAATGGTCATGAGGGTTGTGTGAATGCGGTAGAATTCAACAGCACTGGTGATTTTCTTGTTTCCGGTTCTGATGACAAACTAGTTATATTTTGGGATTGGAAAGATGGGAGTCAGAATTTTGCATATGTATCTGGCCACCTTGATAACATATTCCAAACACGAATTATGCCATTCACTGATGATCGGAAAATAGTAACATCTTCTGCTGATGGTCAGGTGAATGAATATTACTGTAGATGCTTTCACACCTCCTTGCCCGTGTCTTTTCTTTCCAACGTATCTACTGATTCTCTGTTTCATCTTGGCCTTTGGTTTAATTCTTACTTCTAATGTTTTCTTAAACATTTTTGGGTTTCGTAGTGCGATTTATTGTAATATTTACCTGTCTTCAATGTGCTTCAACTGCTTTTGACTCTCATGTAAAATTCTATCGCTGTTAAATAATGAATATTTCCTGGAAAAAGAAACCTACCATAAATTCAAGCATATGACATTAACTTGTTTACATGGAAACCAAATATTGAGATTTCTGTAACTACTTTAATGATACTTTTTAACCTCTTAAATTATCATACCTATAACTAAAATTAAGATAGCATTTAGCAATCTAGATCTAATCCCAACCTGTTATTATATGCTTATACGTAATTTGCTGCATGTTCTGACCAATGTGAACGGTTCTCCTTCCTTGTAGGTGAGGCTTGGCCAAGTCTTTGAGGATGGCCAGATTGATACAAAAAAGTTGGGGAAGCACCAAGGCTGTGTATGCCAATTGGCCGTGGAGCCAGGAAGTCCCTACATACTCTATAGCTGTGGCGAAGATGGTTTTGTACAACATGTTGGTCAAATTTGTTTTATGAATCTTGTAAAGTCTCTTATTCAGTTATATTAGTATCACAGTTATTCTTTTTTGTTGCAGTTTGATCTGCGAAGTAATACTGCTACAAGGCTTTTCTATTGCTCAGTCATGGAAAACTGCAATCAGCCTCCAAAAAACATAAGGTTGAATGCCATTGTAATTGACCCGAGAAATCCCAATTACTTTGCTGTAGCAGGTTCTGATGAATATGCTCGTGTCTATGACATACGAAAATGCCATTGGGATGGATCAAGTAGTTCAGAGACACCTGTGGAAACATTTTGCCCCCGTCATCTAGTTGGGAGCAACAATGTTCGCATCACTGGATTGGCCTATTCTAACTCAAGTGAACTGCTTGTCTCTTACAATGATGAGCTCATATATCTGTTTGAGAAGAACATGGGATTGGGGCCCTCACCATTGTCTGTCCGTTCAGAAGATGTGCAGGAACGTGAAGAGCCACAGGTTTATTCTGGTCATAGAAATTCACAGACTGTTAAAGGAGTGAGTTTCTTTGGCCCTAATGATGAATATGTCATGAGTGGGTCTGACTGTGGTCACATTTTTGTTTGGAAAAAAATGGGAGGTAAGCTGGTGCGTTTAATGGTTGGTGATCGACACATAGTTAATCAACTTGAGCCCCATCCACATATTCCCATGTTTGCTACCTGTGGAATAGAAAAAAGTGTGAAGCTCTGGGCTCCAATGGCAAGTGACTTTCCTCCATTGCCGAACAATGCTGAAAAGGTGCAACTCTAAGCAGCTTGAAAAAGATACTTATCAGTTTGAAACTGTTTCTCCTATCATATATTAGATACAGATATGACTATGAATCTGAATATCTTTTGTTTTCATGTTTCGTTAATGTTTATGGACAGATAATGGAGTCCAATAAGCAGGGCAGGGAAGACCATTCGCGGATCACGCTTACACCGGATGTTGTCATGCACGTTCTACGGCTGCAAAGGCGGCAAACATTGGCATACGTGGAAAGGCGATACAATAGGGCTGATGTTGAAAGGGATGAAGAAGGGGAGAACCATGTTTTAGGATTTTCAGATAGTGATGCTGATGCCTATTATGAAGGGAGTGGAAATGAGAGAGAGTGCAATATTAGCTAGATTTTCTTATTTATCAGAAACCAGTTTTGGTTTGAGTATCAATATACTGAAAACTGGATTGTATATTCAATAAATGCTTTAAAGCTTAAGACAATTTTTAAAATTTATGAAAAGAATGAAATAGCTTTCTTTGAATTATGTTAATGTAAAATAAATAAAGAGTAATTTCTTTTATTAAGATAAGTTTTGCTAGAACGGGCACTTTCAAGAAAATTTTCAAATTTTGGTGAGTGAATTCAAAAAAGAGATAGTCCACCTACTATAGATATGTACATCTTTTAATAAAATTTAAAAAAAAAAAATTGATGGATTTTATATAAAAGTATGAGAATATATAAATAAATTAGATAGAAGTAATTAGAGAAATGAATTTAATGATGTCAAGTAAAAAATAAAAATAACTTTTTGTATGCAACTAAAAATCTCTCTACGTTAGAAGACCTAAGACACTTTTAACTATATATTAAAAATGATCTCGATCAATAGGGAGTCAATACTGAAACTGAACTTTCTGGACGAATTTTGTCAAGAGAGTCTAGCTAGCCTAAACTAAATTTCTAAGCATTTTACATGTATTATTAACTAGACATACTTTTATTGTCAAGGATGTGCAACTATCACCAATGTTTTTGTCGCTTAGGCCACCGCCCCTTAAGTTTCGATGGCCGTAATCACAACCCCCTTCCAATTACTTTTTACGTGGTGGTCTTTCAATTTTTACAAACTCTTTGTAATTTGAGGCGAAACAAAGAATTAGGGCTTTTTCGTTCTAAACAAATATATATATATATATAAAAGTGTAAGTTGGGCTATAAATATTCTAGAGAACTTCCCGCTCCCCACTTTATTTGAAATTACTCTGGATCAAACGAACTGATAAAGAAATCAGACAGATGGAACCGGATGATCTGTCGTTTGTAGAGATCTCAAGTGAAGACGATTCACTATTGCGGCTGCAAAAGATTCCGGCCGAAGACGTTTCAAGTCTCAAAAAGACTTATTTCACTTGCTCACCTCTTCAAATCCCCAGATCTGCTTGCTCCGTTAATCCTCCTCCTTTTATCTCTCCAGTCGGTTAGGGTTTCCATTATTTCCATCATTGCGTATTTGAACTTAGGAATACGAATTACTATTATTCATTTCAGTTACATTTTGTTCTTTAATTGTGCGCTGAAGTATACTTTTCGTTTGAAAATTTTGCTCTTTTAGGGTTTAATTAACTAATTAATTATTCTTTTATAGTAACGATGTTACTCTTATTTTGCTTCGCAACCTTAATTTTGTTTAATTTACGAAATTTGTTGTCTCTTGTATGATTCTTTTTCCTAATGATTTTTATTCATCATATTCAAGTGAATTACAGTACGCTCCCAAACACACCATTAGTAAAATTTACTTAGAGAGATTGTAGGAGAAACTATTAGTTAATAATGTTGGATTCCAATGATTCAATATCAATGAAATTAAGTTTACATGAATGTATACCAAAATTGAGTTAGGTTTTGTATAAGATGCAAAATATTTTGCCTTATTGTATTGCAGAGGTATCACAGGCAACAAGTATGCAGGAAAACTGGATTTATCGTCAAATAGAGACAGTTTTGGCAAAGAGAATGTAAATTCAAAAAAGCCAGAAGTGCCAGAACTCAGTATGGACCTGCAATCAATGAAGAGGAGGAAAAAGGGTGGCGGATACAATTTGCTCAAAAGCTTAGCACAGGACAGAGCTTTCTTTACTGAAGAAGGTAGTCTATTCATTTTTTTTTTAATGTTGTATTTACTTAATAAAAGTTGAAGAAGGAAGTGGAAAATACACTTACTAGTTGCTCTATGGGTCAGGTGTTTTGGATCCCTTAGAGTTGTCTATGATCAGCCGTAATTTTGGTGAGCCTAGTGGGGAGACGTTGTCAGCTATTGAAGAAGATGGGAGAGAATCCTGGGGGTTTAGTTTGGAAGATTTGACAGCACTTGAAGAAAATTTGCTCAAGCTAGTAACGCAAGTGAAGATAGAAAGAGTAGTGGTGCTTTATTGCCAAATAATGGTTCATCAGTTGGAGTCAATGTAGCATCAACATCAGCGGTTAGTGTTCCTTAAAACATTTAGGCTGCCAAATTTTGCTATTCTTTTGACAAATTCTCGTCAATTGAAAGTTGTGAAATGGAACTAATTCTAGTTGAGTTGAATATGTGCTCCTCAGGCCAAGCGTAATGTGCTTTCTGCACTTGATGTTAATAGAAGTGGGTCTAAATGCAGTGGCTGCCCACAAACTAATTCAACAAGAGAGCTAGTGGTTCACAAAAGCTTACTTGAGTTAGAACAGCTTTTCTTTCTTCCTCTGTTGCATTTGTAGAACAGTTGGCCTTAATTTATTTGAACTCTGAAAATGCCTGCAAATGCCAACTCAATGAGATCAACAACTATGGTATTAAAAAGTTTCTAAGACATTGGTTCAAAAGCCCGATACCAATGTGCATTCTACAACTGCAAAAAACAATATTCCAGGTGCAAGCAACGTGAAGCAAAATCAGATAGCTGAGCCAGGTAATTTGATTATTGAATTGTCTAATTTCACGAAGAGTCTAACCATTTGTGTTTATAGAATTATCTCATCTTTATAAATAATTTCTACCATAGTCTGATATCAAATCAAATTTTCTCGCTTATATCATATGACAGTCATGTATCTGTATTTTCTTGGTTTCTCCTTTCTCATGCAGCAGTTGGTATTCAAAGAAATGTGATTAAAGGGTTCCTCAAACAGTATTAAAAATGCCAGAAGTGATGCAAGATCTGGTTTGGCTGGGAGATCTATAGCTGTGAAATCCTCTGTTCAACAAGCTAGAAGAAATGTGGTGAGAGCATTGTAGAAAATTCTGGGGCCAAACATATGGTTTTATATGATATAAGACTTCACTAGCATTTTTTTTATGATCTCTATGGAATGCGTGCGTCATAAGTCATGTTTTTTTTGTTTGTTTTAACAAATTGTGCAGGCCAACTCTGCATTGGAAATCCTGTCATCTGCCAGATCAGCATCCTCCTGTTAGCAAAACAAATAATGCCTTGAAGATTTGCTCAGGTCCTTTGCTTCCATCTCATGGCCATGTATCAAACAACCATGATGGTGATTCTTGCAAAGTTGCAATGTCTCTCTCAAGTGGTGGAAGCATGCAGTATGCACAACTACGGACAGCAAAACTATTAGGTTTGCAAGTGCCATCGCCATCATTAGGATTCTTTAATCAGGTAGAGTCACTTAAATGGACTACATTCAACTATTTTCATGATATACATGGAATGGATTATTTTGAGTTATTTTCAAGTGTCTGATTGGATCTTTCTTTTATTCATGTTCTTTTCCTGGCAGTCAATAGCTTCAGCTCCACTTAATTTATCACTGAGAAGTAATAAAGCTTGCATTGTTCCGGAATCGAATAATTCTAATTTTAGAAAATTTGGTACTCTAAATGCTATTTATGAGAGGTCCATACCAGCACCTTGGAAGATGCCTGACGTGGTTAATAGTGTGACAGCAAGTGATATGACAATACCAAGCTCAACAAAAGGATTCTCTATTCCAACTAGTCTTAACACTAATTCACATGAAAAGATACAATCCAGCTTGTGCATACATGAAGTTCAAAAGGTGGAATTGAATGTGTCATCTAACTCTTAACAGTTTTGACATTTTGAATAATCAGCAAAAATTGCAGAGTCAGTGCAATGGTATTGACAAACCATCTCTGCAAAATGTGGTACCAAGTAAAAAGGATAAAATTTCTCACGTGGTGGACAATAAATCAAAGAGTACTGATAACAAATTGCTCCTACTCAAAGCACCGACCAAGCAATTGAAGAATGATGATAATGAAAGAGTTGCCAATTTTTACTAAGTGAGTATGGACAAGTGTGGGACAGAATTTAAAAATCAGATTTTTTCATACCATCTTCAATCGACAATACAAGTTAAAGGTGTTTTTGAGACAAAGGATATGATTGACAACAAATGCATGGAAGAGAAAATGTGTAACTCTTCAATTAAGAATCATGCTGTCTCTTCACATTTGCATTCTGGAGATGCCATTAGTGATAGTGTTAAGGGTACTGTTAAAAGACAAGATTATTGGTTAACCTCTGTGCACAACGTCAATGAACAATCCAGGAAAAAAGCTGAGGAGATGATGCCAAGTACTGATCAGGTTTCAACTGAGGGTAGATCTTCAGAGTTCAAGAGTTGCAAAAGTGTGAAGATCTCCGATGCCAGTCCAGAAGTTAGATATTGTAGTGTTGGTGTATTAGAAAGTTCTCATGGTCAGCCTCACGCTGAAGACATAGTAGAAGCAAAAGATTGTGTGGCTGGAGTTGATAACTTTTGTACAAAATCAAAAATCGATGCAGAAGTTCGGTCTGTAGATAGCATTCTATCAGCTGGAAGCGGTGAGGTTGTTTTGTGTTCTGTGGCATTGGATAAAATGGTTGTTTTTAATACATGACTGAAAATGTAATTGATGCAAATAGATATGAATTGAAAAGTTCAGGTGCTCTTTGTTCAATACCACCTCCGATGCTAGATTGTTGTTTTGATATGGCTGAAACGGCAGAGTGCCTCCATGGAGATGACACTATTTCAGGTTTTACTGGTGAACAATTCAGCCATGACATTGAGCTCCATGGTCAAACTACTTATGGGGAATCCAAAATGATCGACAAAGATCAAAAAATAAAAGTGGTAAGGACAGCTATTGTTGAGGTGTCCAGTGTTTGTTCAAACAGTGGCGGTTTCAGTGGATGTGAATTAGATCTTCAACATTTTGAAACCCAACCTAGTGTTCTGAAGCAAACTAAGAATGATGCTGAGGTAAATGGTATGATTGCTGCAATGAAAGTTAAGAATGGTTATGTGACAGATGATTTAAATGACCACAGAGGTAAAGGGAACAAACAATATAGTTTATCAGCGAACAATGATTGTTCCAACTCTGATTTACAGCCTGCAGATGATATTAGTTATTACAGCAGAGTACATCAAAGTTGCACAATGACTGGTTGAGTGATATACCCATTGTCTGCCAACAGTCTGATGGGGGGAATCGGATTGTAAAGGCATCTGGTGAATGCTTTCCTGTGGGCAGCACACCTCTTGAAGATTCTGGGGAATCTAATGCTGGGAAAGTTGCACATGTCTGTTTGGAGGTTAAAGGTTGTCAAAGAGCATCAGAAAGCTCTCGGGATTTATTCCAATATGAACTCGTTGAACAAGGAAATGAAGTTGTTGCTGGATTTGACAACATAATTGAGAAATCGGTCGTGGAAGATGCACAGATGCAGGTCTTAGAAGGCAGTTTATTGGTTGATAGTCAGTAGCTTTAATGCTGCAGTTGTTGATGATGTACATGAAAAATCTCCAGTGTATCCTGAGCTTCTTAATTCTGACCTTGCAGCTGCACAAGGTTCCTTGGATGCCCATGGATCGTCTTTGATTGACAAGTTGATTGCCAACAACTGTTCTTCTGTAGAATATCAGGACAAGAATCTTTGTGGGAATCTGAAGGATGCTGTTCTAGGACCATCTGATGCTTGTGGAAATGAATCAAGAAGTTCTGTTGTTTGTACTCAGGTAGCAGTTGCAGTAAGGGAAGGTGCCATTGACAAGGACCAGAAGGCTTACTGCCCATCTGTGGACGATGATGTACAAAATATAGAAGTTCATTTATTGGAAAGTAATGGTTTGTCTGAGGAAGTTGTTATTTCTCTAAACAATGGCAGTTCTAACTGTCAAATAAAGCATGAGTTGGAAAATCCCATCTTTGCAAGTTAAGATGCAGCAATATCATCATCAGAAGGTGTCTTTCAGAATATAGAAGTTAATGTATTAAAGAGTGATGTTTCACGTGTAGATGCTGAAACTAGTATTTCTCAAAAGAATGATGGCTCCAACTGTGAAATGCAGCTTGAGTTTTAAGATGTTGTATGTCCCACAGAAGATCGGGATGCTGCAAAATTCATGTGAGTGCTTAATTCTACACCTTATCTGTGTTTGCATTCTTATTTTCAACTATTTCCCATTTTCATTAAGAGAATTGTTTTAGATGCGGTAAAAAATTCAGAGTTTATATTGATTGACTCTGCTTGTTTCTTACGTCAGCAAGAAATCTGGTAATGATAAGCAGCAAGATAATCTTGTGATAAAACCTCCGCCACATGCTGTTCCTTTTTCTGACGAATGGTTGGCTGCATTTGAAGCTGCTGGAGAGGTAATATAAATTCCATTGGAGGTGTTTTTATACGAGAATTAAGCTGCATCCAATGATAGTCAGAAAAAAATTTCCTGTCAGTTCTTTGATTTTGACACGGTGATCCTTAATGCATAGCACCACTATCCTGATTTTTCTGACTTGCAGTTCGTCTTTTACGAGTGTTGCCTTGAAGCGGCCCTTTTCAACATGCATCAATAGTACCTTTGAATACATGTTGCTGATATTCTTGAATGATTTTAACTTGTTAACGAGTGTCCTTTAATTTTTAATTGTGGCTTAGTTATTGACCCATTACATAGAAAATTTAATATACATAAAATTTTAAAAAAGATGAATATCTAGCAATTACATGCGAGGTTTTTCTGCAGGAAATTCTTACTAAGAACGGTGGTGCCGTACAAAATTCACCTCCAGACAAATCTCTAACTGAACCTGGGCCATGGTTCATGGTCCCTGGTATGATCCGTATTATATTATTTTCTATTATTAATTATCTCCGGATATTAGCGTCCACTGCATCAGTAATTATCATGATCATGCTTCGGGATTCAATTTCTTCCACTATTCTGTTGGGACTTGCGGATTTTTACATTTATTTACTACAATATTTTCATCTGATGTGATGTATATTTTGGATGATTTTAGGTGAGACGCAAGAACAATCAAGGGATTGGGCCATTTGACTGTACAAAATTTACCAATGGCAACGCCAGCGTCCATCCTTTCAATTCTAGCCAAGGAGACTTAAGGTTTGCCTAATCATTCTTTTGTCACTAACATCGTGACTGATTTAGAATCACTTAATATGTAACAAGATTTCTGATCAAATATTATTGCCACAACTGTGGCTTACTCAAAAAAAATTTATAAAAGAAATTTGTTTGTTCTTTTTCTATGTAACAATTAACGAAATGTAATTTTTGTTTTATCGATCTACAAAACATTATTTGTTCATTTGGATGCTGATTTTGTTGGAATTTTTCTATGGAAAAACAGTTGTTCATGCGTAGTGTTGCTCAACGAAGAGTGTAATGTGATCTTATACAAAGTAACAAATGTAATAAAATTAAGATAGTAATTGCACAATGTCAATTAATTAAAAGAAAATGTTCTCAAATTTTGTTACAATTATAAATTAATTATGTAATAATATTTTTTAAATAAATTTATTTTTCTCGCCTTTTTGTCTTTCTCTTGTTTATCTCTCTCTCTCTCTCT
>JAXCLQ010000005.1:13581731-13592031 GCA_035584115.1 Cedrela odorata | reverse complement strand
ATTGACGAGTGATGGGTCTGCATTTGTAAACAATTAGAAATTGTATGTTTCTTAAAAAACAAAATCCTCGTCCAACAAGGAAACTGGAATATAGCAGCATGTATACAATTCCATTCCCATTGTTGACCAGGAAAGTTTCAAGAACTATTTTCTTGTTGGGACTTGGAAAATCCTAACTTGTCTTCAGCAATCCTATATGTAAATACCCTCAGCTTTCAACATTGAATCAGTTCCACTGAAATACTAAGTCTTGCTTCACTCTGTTCTCCCTTCTGTTAGTAACTCTTTCAATTCTATCTTTTCTAAATTACCCATCTGTAAAAGTAAGACCCCAAAAGCCAATCGTCAATAATGATGGAGATCACTATCACTGAACTCCGAACTTTCCACAATATTGATCGCCAAGCATATGCCAGGTTAGTGTTCCAACTCGGGCTGGATTGTGACACGTCCAAGAAAATTATAGCCTTCTGGTATTGGCTTGAAATTCAAGGCTACAAAAATTTTGCACACAATTCGCTAGCATTATCTGACGGAATGTTTCAAGAATTAGCCACAGAGTCTACATTGTGCCTAAATAGTTTGGACGACGAACTAACGTTTTTATATGCTGGTGGTGAACAACTTCCATTAATGAGTATGGTTGGTGGAAAAACTCTCTCTCTTGAATTTGTTTATACGAAGAAAGAGATTGTCAAAAGAGAGGTTACGAAGTTTATAAGACGTGTGTTTGACAAAGCTTTTAGAGACATAGTTCCCAATAATTTGAATAATCAGATGCAAGAAGGAAATGGGAAGGGAAAGCAACAAGTTAACGAGGATAATCATCAAGATTTGCGTAATGGGTGTTCACAAACTGATCGAACATTGTTTGTAACTTTCTCTAGAGGTCATCCCATTGCAAGAGAACAACTTGCAGAGTTTTTCAATGGGTAGTCTCTAATATTCTTTTCTTTCTTGCATTAATGCAAACAGAAAAGCAGCATAAATAGATGAGCATTAACTTGATTGTTTTGGTTTAATGCAGGAGATATGGACAAGATTGTGTAAAGAATATTGTTGTGCATGATCGCAACGGTGAAGAGTCACTTTATTCTGTTGTGATCGTCAGTTCTCCCGTATATATTGCAAGAATTCTTGGCGAGCACAGACTAGTGCAGTTCAATATTCATGGAAAAGATGTTAGAGTGAGACGATTCATCCCAAAAGGTGCAGCTTCAGCATTATAGCTCCGGCAAATTACGATTAGGAAGTTCCACTTTTAGAATTGGGCTTTGCAATTTCAATACCTTATTAAAACGATGATGTTCTTATAGGTAGCAAAAGAATGTTATCTACACATCCCTTTGAATTTCAGAGAGTATAAAATTGCTTCTTTTTTTTTAGTATAATTATTGATGAAGTGCGTATTTTCTTTAATTTCAATTGTTTATTTTAATCAAACGCTACAAAATAGTTTATAAATATTGATAACAAAAATATAAATCTTCCACTAACTGAATATTGGTATCTTTCCCGCTCTTTCAAGAATTCTTTCTACGAAAACCCTGACCAATAATTTATCAAGAATCAAAACTGAAAACCCAAGAAACTGTTAACACCAATAAAGAAGTTTATATCCGATTGCTTCTGGGTCTGTTAACACCATTAAGAAGTTTATATTGGATTGCTTCTGGGTTTTTTTCATGGTTGGATAATGGCTGCTTTTGACTGGACTAGTCTCCTCAACTCCAAGCTTTTCACAATATTGATCGGAAAGCATATGCTAGATTTATTATCTACCTGGGTTATGAGACCGACATGGCCAAGGAAATTGTAGCCTTCTGGCGTTGGCTTGAAAGAAGAGGCCTCAGAAACTTTGTCCTTGACGCTCTAACATAGCCAAAACATTTCTATTTTATTTTATTTTATTTATTTATTTTCCAGGTTAGCACTCGAGACTAAAACTCTCCGGGTAGCACTCCAGACTAAAACCTGCCTGAAAATTTTAAATCAAGGACTAGTTTATGCATATAATGTTTTTATCCCTATAATGGGTAGCCGTGTTTCAGGAACAATCACTCCAAGACTGATTTATGAGAATAAAGAAGATGCAGAGAAGAAGATGAAGAAATTTATGAATGATTTCTGTAATAAAGCTTTTAACGATATGGTTCCAATAACTTTGAGTAAAGGGTTTCGAGCTTTGACGCCACAAGACAAACAAATTGAAGAATATTTCGTCGGATACGTTATTTTCACTCTCATTCTTTCTGTATTACATGCACAGACCACAGTTAAAAGCAGCACATTCTCTTTTTCTCTTAAGTCTCTCTCCCTTTTCTTTAAGGTAGGAATTGTGGGAGAGACTATGTAGAATGCATACCCAAGGACCTTGTTCATATGCTCGCATGATTGTTTTTGCTTGCAAGGATTCTTGGTTAGGGGAACTACTAGCTACAAGCAATTCACTATTAGCAGAAAAGACACAAGAGTAGGACAATTCATCTCACCAAGTGCAGAACTTTGAATTGATTCTTGGTATTTCTGCGAATTCTGCATAAATTTAGTTTGTGTTCATTGGAGTGGATATATTTCTAGTATCAGGTGGGAATTTAGAGAGTAGGAGTAGCGTACATTGTATTTCAGATGTATGCTACAGATGCAAGCAGTCAACAGAGATTACCAATCAGGCCTGAGATGGAGCAAATTGCTTCTCCTTTCTACTTCAGTTATGATCACTCTGTTTCTATGGAATAAAATAGTGAATTGTTGCTTTTGGCTAATATGAACATAGTGAGTATTACCAAAACTATTATAATTTTACCTTTTATTGTCTGTTAATATTCCCCCCAAAAAAAAAATCAAAAGAATTAACATATGACACCTGAAGCTCTCTATTAGGCATTCAAGCCAGTAGATCACCATCTCCGGAAATCCCGTTCTGTCTGTGATTCTGGTGGTTTCAATCCTCAGTTTCATATGAACATGGGAAATTCCTTTTCTCCTATGAGAGCAAATGCTTATTTTTTTCTATCTTAGGAATGGTCTTTTCTATTTTTCTAAATATAGGAAATGACATTGTTGTGTTTTCCCTTGATGCAAATGATGAAAGAAAAACAAAAAGAACTTCTGAATGAAATAATTTCAGACATTTTACCTGCAAATGGATATAGAAGAAAATCAGATGACAGAAAAACAGCATAACCCAGATGACAGAAATTTATGGTAAGGCACCTGCAAGCTACCTTGGTGGTGACATTACATAAGTACTTGGCGTTGAAGCTTGGTTTATTGGTTTTGCAGATTTTAACATAAAGTGATGCACTGAGGAGCTTTTCAAGAATAAAATAGTTGCTACAACTAGCTTCAATGGATTAAAGTTTGTATATTAATAGGTCAAAATATACGCTTATCAGTCCTATTATTTCCATCAAAATTTTGAAGATATGAGATAAATTTAAGTTTGTATATTAATTTTCAATATGAAAAACAGAAGCACTACACTAACCAAATTAATTGATGTGGCGAATGACGTGAAACTATTATTTTGTGTCATGTATTAGATAGTTATTTACCTTATCATTGGTATTTTTTTTTTTTTTAATATATGACACTCCATATTAGTTGCAAGTGTGAAATTATTCTGTGGAAAATGAAAAAGTGACGTACATGTGTTAATTGATTGTGACAGAAGCAAAATGCATTTAAGCCAGCTTTGTCTACTATTTCGGACACTTTTAACAGCGCTAGTAGAACATAAACCCAGCAGTACTCTTTCAATCATCTTTTATCTCCACCTCAATTGCCGAGACTATATCTATCAAGCTTGTAGTCATTAGAAAAGGAGTATAACAAGCCAAACTCAATTGTACCTTTGAGATAGCGAATAATTCTCTTTGCAGCCTTGAAATGAGTAATTGTTGGATTCTCCATATAGCGACTAACGAGTCTAGTGGCATAGAGAATGTCAGGTCTTGTGCATGTCAAATATCGTAAGCTTCCCATGAAGCTCTTGAAAAATGTCGGATCCACCTTTTATGTTTCATCAATTTTGGATAAATTGATTCCGTAACCCACCGGTGTGCTTATTGGCTTGCAATCATCCATCTTGAACTTCTAGAGTAGCTCACTTGCATGGCTTTTTCTGAGAAAGGAACACACTATCTTCCGTCTGCTTTACTTATATGTCAAGATAGTATGACATGAGCCAAATATTAGACATCTCAAATTCCTTGGCCATTGCTTCCTTGAACTCTTCGCACATGCTTGGATTATTTCCTGTAAAGGTCAAGACTTCCACGTACAAGCATACAATCAAGACGTCTTTGTCTTTGATTTTGATGTAGATGGAGATGGATCTTTTTTTAATCTCCTTTATCAAAACTAAGCTCTTAGAACGATTGCTCACTGGGAGGTAAAAGACACAGCACATTCCCAATTTCAAGGCTTGTCAATTGTAGTGGCGTTTTAGCTTTTGAAAACTATTCTCGTATTCTACAATCCATTCGATCTTTTTTTTTATGATATGAAAGAAAGTGAAACACATTATCAGTTGTCTTGGATAGGAATCTACTTAATGTTGTCAACCGCCCAGTTAAACTTTGTAATTCCTTAAAAGTAGACGGGGACTTGAGATCAAGTACAACCTTGATCTTCTATAGATTAACTTTGATTTTATGTTCGCTAACCATATACCTCAAAAACTTCTCAGCCTGAACTCCAAATACACACTTCTCAGGATTTAATTTTATATTATATTTTCTCAGGTAAGAGAATTTTTTTTCAGATGTTTTAGATGGTCTCAAACCTTTAATGACTTAGTAATCATATTATTGACGTAGACTTCCATGATTATTCCGATCATGAGTCTAAAGACTAGATTAACCAGTCTCTGAAATGTAACCCCCGCATTTTTTAGTCCAAAAGACATTATTTTATAGCAATATAATCCTTGGTCGATAATGGAAGCAATTTTTTCCTGATTCGGCTCATACATCCTAATCTGATTGTATCATGATAACACATCATGAAGCTTAATAGCTCATGTCTTGCTGTTGAATCTACCAATTGATCGATTCTAGAGAGTGCAAGGCTATCTTTAGGGCATGCCTTGTTCAGATCTATGAAGTTTACACACACCCTTCACTTCTCATTGGCTTTCCTAGCCATAACCACATTTAATACCTATTTTGGGTAATGCATTTCTTTAATAAAGTTTGTCTTTAATAATTTTTTCACTTTGGCATGCACTGCCTCTATTCGTTCGACATTAAACGATCGCCTCTTCTATTTTACAAGCTTATACTGAAGGTCGATAACGAGCTGATAGAAGATCACTCGATGATAAATCCCTGGCATATCCTCATACATCTATGCAAACACGTCCATATGTTGTCTCAGAATATCCTTGAATATTGCCTTATACTCTTTTGGAAGGTGAGAACCAATTTTTACTATTTTTTAGGGAGTCTCTTAGTTCAGGATGATGGATTCAAGTTCTTCCACTGGCTCTAACATTGAGGATTCATTACCTTGTCTGGCCTCTTTGCTTAAATTTTTCATTACCCATTCATGTTGCAAATTTTCATCATTAACTTCAAGGATTTCTCTCCAATTTTGTTTTAACAGGCAGTATGAGCTTTTTGAGAAAGCTGCAAAGCATGATCGTGCTTCTTTTTAACTTCCTTGAGGACGTCAATACTCTCTCCTGCTCTGAATTTTAATTTTAGATAATGGATGTTTTCCACTACTTTTGTAGTCTTAAGAAAGGGCTTTTTAATAATCATGGTATAAGGCATTTTGAGATTGACTACTTGGAATTCAAGCATCGTAATCTTTTGGTATAGTCTTTCTCTCATAGTGATAGGCAGTTGTACTTCCCCCAATGATTATATGTATGATTCACCGAAACCATGAAAAGCGGTCTTGGCAGGCCTTAGCCTCAAGTCTTCGATCCCTAAGGAGTTTAAGGTTTCTTTGAAAATGATGTCCATTGAGTTTTCAGTATCTACCAATACTCTGCTGACCTGAGCCATTCCAACTACCAATGTTATTACTAGAGCATCATCGTACGGGTAATATACTCCCACTTCATCTTCGTCTATGAACATAATCAATATTGAGGCCATTTTTTAATTTTTCTCGACTCTCACATTCATAATGTGAATGTCCGAGGTGGAATTTGGCAGCAAGTATCTTGAATAATTCTTCTTTGCTCTATTGGAATTTCCCGCTAATATGGTTCCACCAAAAATTACCATGGTCTGATCTCCATATGCTTTCTCGTGTACAAGAATGTCGAGCCCTTCTTCACTGTTTGTCACAAAATCTGACAAATTTTTATTCCTAATTAGTACATCGGCCTGATTCATGAGGTCGAAATAATCATTTGTTAAATGCCCAGAGCTATGATGGAATTCGCAGAATTTGTTTTTAGTATTCCCACTCGGCTTGGTTTTTATAAGATAAGATTTCATCAATATGGTTCTCCGTCTTTTAACTTCTTATAGAATTTATGAGAGAGGTGCATTCAAATGAGTGAAGATTCTCTCTTCTTGGACTTAGGCTACTCTTCTCGCGTCAAGTCTTCTTAGTGAATGCTATCCCTTTGTGGGGAACCCGTCCTCCATATTACTAATCCTATTTTGATCAGGTATCCGACCTTCCTTTCTATAGGCATTTAAAAAATTCCTCCTATCATCTCGCTTCTTTCTCCGATCCATCCTCTGGCTTCGTACCCCATCTCAGGTTAATGGTTCCAACCTCTTTTCCTCTTTTAGTTTGACGGTGACCTAGTCTTTAATTTCGATATCGTCCAACAACTTCCATTTTGCCATTTCATAAGAAATGACAGACAATTTTTATATTACATATCATTCTCAGTCAACTTGTAAACCTCTCCTGAGTCCTTCCAATGCTAAGGAGTGATGATAAACCTTTAACTTTATTACTTCGTCATGGTATCTATTAACGAAGCTCCTAAGACTTTCTTCTTCCCGTTGCTTTATAAGCAGTAACGAACTAGGAGTTTTAAGGCTGATAGTTACTCTTTGAACTCGTTAACAAACACTTCACATAACTGTTCAAAGCTATAGATGTTGTCCGGGGTTAAACTGGTGAACCACTTCCTTACTTGTCCTTCTAATATCAAAGGGAACAAGCAGCACATTTGGGATTCATCAAGCTCTTGGATCAGTATCATCTCCTTAAAAAACTTCATATGTAATGATGGATTTGTTTTTCTATAAAAGGATTTATCTGATGCATCTTAAACTTCCTGAGAAGATTAAGACTTAGGATTTTTCAGGAAAAAAGGGATTTAAAATGCAATCTCAAACGAGATGTTGGCTTGTCATCCCTTCTTTATCCTTGTCTCTTCTGGTTCTTTAACTCTTTCACCAACCTTCTGAAGCAAGCTTCTAGATTGTCAACCTTGTTATTGTGTTCCCTGGACCTCCTTTGAGATGGGCTTTATTGAAAATCTTCTCTTTCCTTTCGTTGTTTACGATTAAGAAACGTTCTCACATCTTCTAGACTAGAACTGTTATTTAGCCCTTGCTTACGATTAATTGTCGATTCATCTGGAGAATATTAGGATCCTAGCCCAAGTTCATTGATAAACCTAAAAGCAGTATCTTTCCCTTGCAACTCTCCATGTATATAGTTGGAAACTTTTTTTTCCCTTTCTCCGTGGCTGTATATCTCCTTCTAATGGTAATTTGTCGAATATTAGTTTCATGATCCTTAGTATACAGAACACTTAGCATGCTGCTTTCCACAGCCTCTGCTGGTATAGGCGTCCCTAGCCCATGAGAATCGGCTTGAAGTATTCTTTTCATCCTCACAACTTTCTCAGCCAACGTTTGGATTTGTCTATCTATTTTTGCATGTTATTTTTTCGTTGTCAGCCAGTTGCTTAACCAACCATGTGGTTTATGTGACTTTTGGGTTGGAGAGATTTTGATGTAGAGATGAAGCCGCTAAACTGTCGGTTTTGCCTTCTAAGGGTGGCTATCGATTATCATCATTTTGGTTAACCCCCGTTATCTCTTCAAGAGGATTATCATAGAGATTTTTCTTTACTGTAGTTCGGTTTCTAGTTGCATAAGTTCGTGTGGTTACCATGATTTTCCTTTTAGTTGCAGTTGCTTCTGACTGTTTGTTCGAATTCCCATAGAAGGCTTCAGATGCTAATACAGCAAAAATCATTCTATAGATTTAATGCACCACCAACAATATTCTTCTTCTTGCTTGACTGATTATTTAACTTACAACCATAACGAAACCTATGAGAGTAAAAGCCGGTTGTCCGAAAAAAACCCTCCAATGCTTAAGTTAGAGTTCTTCTATTTTATGTGAGAGAAAAAAGCAAATGATCAAGACAATGTCTGCTCTAAACTTGAAGTTAAGTTTTTAAGTCTAACTCAGAGTTTATCATACGTACCTAGTTATCATTGACCTTCTTTTATAAGCTACTTTAAGTCTCTCAAATTTAGTAAAATTTCATAAAATCTAAAAAAAAAAAAAACAATCTCAGTTGCATTATGATTTCAAGAATCGCAGAAATTCTACTTTTTAAGCATTGGCTTTTCAGATTTTACGGGACCTTAATCCCTTCTTGCAGAATATATTTATCAGGCAATGGATCCTTATTATGAAATAAGTCCTACTTGCAGAATATATTTACTGGGTTAAGAATTTTTATTATGAAATAATCCGAAAAAGAATTAAGAAAGAAATGAATCATTTATTAATACGTAATTGTTGAGAGCTATTGAAAATTCTTATTTAAAACTTCTTTATTCATCTAAAATAAGTTCATACTGCGTTATATATTTGAGACATCTATTAAGTTGCTGTCGAGATCTTCATATTAGGAAAAATCTCAGAATTAATACATAAACCCGAGATCTTTTATCTAACCTTAAAAAATTTTATCCCTACTATACCTGAATTCTTGTTATTTCTTAAAAAATGTCTCTGAACTCAGGCAGATCTAAGACTTTCCTTCTATCCTTCTTTAAGACTTTAACTTAGACCAAGAATTTATTGAAATTTACTCATGCCTCGTAGTGCATCCCAAAAAAAAAGTTAAGTTATTATAAAGCCCGAATGATTTGAGTGAAAAAGACTCAGTATGCTTCTGCTTGCGTAAGTTCTGAATGCGTCAAGGCAAAGCAAAGCAAAGCTTGAGTTTTATATGATTTACTGTGAGTGATTAAAAAAACATAATAGAAATGACAGCACCGCAATCGCTTCGTTTTTATATCAATTTCGTGTAACAGTATTAGCTTATGGCACAAATATTGCTGCCTGCAAGCTACTGTGAGCAATGTAGGATGTGTTATGTGTAGCGTTAAAATTATACGCACTGTGCTACTGGCAAATTGAATTTTATTCAAATTTTAATTAAATACATCTTATAAAAAAAATTAATTTTTATTTTATGCATAATAAGAAAGAGGTTATACATAGAGACTAACCTTTTGCTTAGTTGAATCTGCCCAATTTTTAGAAACAGAATGAATTAAATGCGCCCTCGGATCTTATTAAATTTCATTCATTTGGGAGAAGATGTGCTCCACATGGAATACAGACAAGTAACTGCCATATGATGTATGAAAATTGAAACATCGTTTGGTAAATAATCCCAGAAATTAATAAATAAGGCTATTCTCAAGTGTTTGACGCACTTTTAAGTATAGTACCAAATGAGTGGATTTCGTTTCTCTCTTGAAAACATTTGGCAACTAATCTCATAAGATATTTAATGGAAATGTTACAAAGATAAACTTGACCACAAGCTGAATTGAGAATTCTTGATCCTTCACTTTCCGGAATTGTAGTGCTTATAAGACGATAAACTTCAAGAAATTTACATCAACGATCTAGAATCTACTACTATTAGAAGAGGTGACCACAGCTATCACGTTTCGAAATTGATAATTGTGACAAATTAACACGCAAACGGATACCCCTGCTCCATATATGTATTAACCAAATCCTTCCCTTATCCAATATGAGCGGGTATTTGAACACTAAAATTTTTGTGTTACCTCAAAAAATTTAAAAACTAAATCAACTAGCAACTATTCGAATATTCTTAATCTTATGTTTGATACAAAAGAATTGCGACTTCAAAAATGTTGTCCCCGTACCAGTAATTCAATGTTTTAATGAGATTTCACAGTACTAATCGGTATAAGCCTTTTTAATTTACCCTCTATTCTGTGAAGTTGATCGCTACCACATACCAGAAAGCAAATTGATCATCCCCCAGCAATGTTTTAACGTGTGTGTATATATATATATATATATA
>JAXCLQ010000005.1:13547903-13561991 GCA_035584115.1 Cedrela odorata | reverse complement strand
AAACATTACATGGTACAAATAAGGCACACCCACAGAGCTTCAAGGAAACTGACGTCATGAATTCTAAAACAGCCGGTCAGTCCTGGGTGCACAACCAGATTGAAATACATTAACAAGCCATCAAACATGGTTGTCTCTTCTGGTTGCAATCTTTAGTTTGGTCCAAGTCATCTTTTCGTCCAAACAATACTTGAAGCAATGGATTTACAAACAAATAATAAATATTGTAACTGAGCTGCATCAAAATTCAAAGCTGTTTTGTTATTAAGCATACTCTGGATTGAGTGCTAAGGCCTCCCTGTGAATCATGTCCTTCATCTGCTCTTCTCCCAAGGTTTGCTGCTCAAAATCAAAGGAAAACGGCTCTGGGCAGACCGGTTCATCAGCTTCATCATGTAATCTTGCAAGATAAGGATGGGCTAGCGCTTCTTCAACTGCTCAAAGACAAATTCCACATTAAGGGTAAATTAAAAGGATATGGAAACTGACACTGTAGAGAATATATCAATCACTAAATTCTTGATGTAGAGAAGAGTAACAAATGTCCTGATGTTTATACGTGTTGTAATTATGTACTCATTACATTTGACTGTTAAATCTATAGAACATATTCATTATCATTGTACTCGACGCTATTCAAAGCAACTGGAAGAACATGTCAAACCAAGGACAGTCAGGATATTTAAAAATGATGCAAATCCCTCAATTGCCTAATTTCAGCCACAAACAAGTTTAAATCGCATTTAATAAACCTCAATCACGGGAAATTTCCAATTTACGGTAATTCCAAGAAAAAGCTGATTCCATAATTTAAATAAAATCAATTTTATGCGCCTGCAAAAGCATCAAAATTTCTGATATAGAATACAGAACTTACCCGTAATTCTTTTTGTGGGATCAAATGTCAACATTCTATCAACAAGATCAATAGCCAGTGGATGAACATGTGGAAAAACTTGGACTAATGGCTGACGAGGATGTGGCGGAAGTTGCCGAATATATCTTCTTGCTTCCTCATTTCGGACAAACCCCAGATCAGACTCTGTTGGTGTGCCAAGAAGCTAGAAACCATAAAACCAAAGCATAAGTATATATCCAGTAGAGAGCTTTCCAGATATATTTAACAGTATCACATCCTGGTAAATGGAATTCACAGAGATATATTTGAATCAACTTGGGTTGTGATTGATTAAAAGTTTAGATTGCAAGCGTAGAGCAAAGTTAAAGAAGAAGGTTTATAGGAATGTCAATCTCATTATTATACCAGTTACAAAAATTGATGTGCAATATACTTGCCAACTGTAAGCTCTTAATTTTGGAATATCAAACATAAGCCACAATAAACTTTGAGAATCCCAAAAATTTGTTCTATTACTCGGTAGCATTTGCTCTGCTATACCCTTATTTCACCAATGTATCAACAAAGCTAAATCATAAAAATGGTTATATTCTTGTAAGTTATATATTTTAAATTAGAATCATCAAAATCAGCCCACTTAATGGATAAACAACTAGCTCCAGTTGCTTAAATTTCAACTCACCTCAGTCAATAAACGCATCTGATGCACATGATCTTTTCCTGGGAACAGAGGCTTTCTGTTCATAAGCTCCATAAATATACAACCAACAGACCACACGTCTATTGCTGCAGTGTAATCCGAAGAGTTCAGTAATAGCTCAGGAGCACGGTACCATCTTGTGACAACATACTCTGTCATGAACTCATTCTCAGAAGTTGGACGAGCAAGACCAAAATCACAAATTTTCAAATCACAATTTGCATTCAACAAGAGATTGCTGGGCTTCAAATCACGATGAATAACATTTGCTGAGTGGATATATTTAAGTCCTCGAAGAATCTGATACAAGAAATACTGCAGTAGATAGACAATAAAACAAGAGTAAGGCTACCTCATAAATTTGATTCTTGAATTATTTAATAATAGGTATAAAAAGACTTTGAAGAAATGAAGTAATACCTGACAGTGCTCCTCAGATAAACCTTGGTTTGAGCGAATAATTTGGTGAAGGTCAGTATCCATGAGTTCCATGGCAATGTAAACATCAGTGAATTCTTCCCGTAAAGGTGAAGGAATCACATCTCTTATAGCTATGACCTGTTTTACATTTCATGCATAAAGTTCTACAAGTTAGAATATACTGAAAACACAACAATACCGACTTAAGTTAGAATATATAATTCAATGGTCCAGCACAAAAATTTAAGCTTGGTAAACACCGACTACTCTTTTCTTTCTTTCTTTCTTTTAAGATATTGATTTATCAATCATCAAAAAAATTTCTTTAAATCTAACATTCTCCAACCTCAGAACAGAATAAGATGAAAGTACATACAACATGGTTTAAAGGTGTAATTTAAGAGTTCTTTTACTGCAACTTTTTAGTGCTAGTTGAAATGGATAGAAGTTATTTTATCTAAAAAGCACTTGTGTCCTTTTTCCATAAACATCTTGCACATGCTTCTCCAACAAGCACTTTTACGGACAGCACTTTTACACAAAAAGTGTTTTGAAGGAAGCATCCTAAGTAATCAAGGAGCAATTTCTTATAATCTGTGCAATTAGTCATACTCTCTATCTATGTGACAACGAGATTATACATGAGATTTAGAAAAACAACATAAACAAACAAATCAACTAAAAATCAACAAAATCAGAAAAATAACTTACATTTTCATGATCCAAGTGACGCAAAAGCTTAATCTCACGAAGCGTGCGCTTAGCGTCCATGTGGTTGTCAAACGCGTTCGCTATTTTCTTTATCGCAACCAGTTCATTCGTCTCCGTATTCAACACCGAGCTTCAAAAGTAAACCGAAATTCATATCAACATCAAACGAATTCGTATGGAAACATTATTTCATCAAGAAAACAAAATTAACTGGATCAAGTACCAAACGATGCCGTACGCGCCACGACCAATTGGCATGATCGGAGGCCGATACTTGGCCGTGATTTCAAACAAGTTTCCAAATATATTGTATTGTACGTATTGACCTCCGTGCGTCGGAACCGCAGGAAAATCAGACGTTAGACTTCCGCCATTGACCTGTGCCATGTCAGACATTTTCTACTCTCTTCTTCTCTTTCTTTTTTTTTTTTTTTTTTTCTTCTTCTCTAAAACACAATGCTTTGTTTATGTTGCGATGGGCTGATTTATACATATATATTGGGAAGAGTAAAAAAAGTAAGCAGATGCGAGGAAGATGACAGGAAAACGCGCGACGCGTTTGCCTGGAAAAAGGGAATTAAGGGCTGCGATTAGAGCCGCCTCTGATCTATGGTTGGAATTTGTTAAATCTTTTCAACGGCCAACTGCTTCTTAGTAGCGTAGAGTTGGATTAATATTAAAGAAATAATGATGAACCGTCGTCGTCTCAATATTTAAACGTGTGGATTAAATTATTTGACAGAATTTGGTGGTGAATTTTGTATTTACGTGAACGTTGATAACAAGGACGACCCAGGCCAAGAAATTGGAGTATGACTTTAATATTGAATCAAGCATTTACACGATAATTATTTTTTAAAAAATTTGTCCATGTGAATGCTAGTTCCACACTTTCAAGTTATGATTATTTTCTTATTTTTTTTAATACAATATTATGTATGTATGTATGTACGTATATGTGTGTATATGTGTGTATATGTGTGTATTTGTGTGTGTATATATATATATATATATGATAAAACATTTACACATGCGTTAGCGTGTGAGAAATGATTACATTACATGGACATGGCAATTTCGTGGAGGAAAGAAAGTCAAGTCAAAAAGTAAACGGTCATATTTCAAGCTATAATGAGTCAAAGATTGCTAATTTTATTTTATGCAAACTTTTGTTAGCTTTGAACCAATTAAAATTATGGCGTGACGTGAGGAAACTGTAATTCGCTTTGAAAAATCTGAAAGTTCATAAACAAATGTCAAATTGAAGAAGACAGACAGCCAACATAATACAGATTTGCCTTTTGCTTTGCTCCACTCGAAAGTAGCAAATTTATACCAAAATATTTGAAGGTATAAGGATGTACAAGCCCAAAATGTTTCTCTCAACACCCATTAACCCTTCTCAGTGTACCCTGTTTTGGATTTTGTACTTGACAAATATTTTGCCCTTTAAATTTTTCAAAATGGCCCACGTCCTAAATTTGTTTGTCAAATGATGGTAAAACAATGTTATAAATAATTTTAAAAATTATGAAAATATATCACTCATTTAATTATAATACAAATTTAAGATATCTAATATTATAGTAAGTATAAACATCATCTATACCAATACGGAAACGCTAATGGAAATAAATTATACAAACTTTTGATTGTTTTAGCTGATATTTACATAAATTTCATTGAATTTCATATAAACTATTCTACACACTGCCACCATTTGAATATATTAAAATTTTTAAAATTTGATAGAAGAATAAAAAGATAGGTTTTGATGTTTAGAAGATAATTAAAATTTTTAAAGGATGTAGTAAGTGAGTTTTAATCCACTTAATTAAAATTATATTTTCTCATAAATAAAATTATCCTTTATAATAAATTTTCTATACGAATATTTTTATAATATAAATTTTTATTAACAAAGTGTGTTAAAAGATTATTTTTATGAATGTAATAAAAAAAAATAAGTTATAGTTTAAAATAAAAATTTTCATAAATAAGACTGTTCAGAAAAAATATATATATGTATGTATATTAATAATGTTATTTTTTATATCATCTTTCAACTTGACACGAAATTTATTAATTTTAGTTAATATAAAATTACACAATTATTAAATAAAATAATACTATTACTAATTCAAGGATTTAATAATTTTGACATATAAATTCATTAATTAATTAAGTAATAGTATTGTTTTAATTAATTTATAATTTAGCAAATTTATTTTTTATTTTAAAATTTTTTAAATTATATTTATCAAATTTTTAAAAGATATCTAATTATATTTATAATAAAAATTTATTAGTTTCTAAGTAAATAATAACATAATTATTATAAAAATATATCAAAAAATAAAATATATATTAAATAGATAGTACAATTAGTTAATTATTTAATACTTGTGTTAATATTTTAATTTTTAACATAATTATTAAATAAATTATGTTCATATCAATTTTTTTTTTATGACAATAAACACAACAGAAGAATATAAATTGTTATCTTTATAACCTATTCTTGCAATTACCATTCTTTAGGCTGCTTGTGTTGTCGAAGAGAGTTCAAATTGGCACTTAGAAAGATCTTCAATTCTAGACAACTGGAGGCAAGGATTATAAACCTATTTTAAATAATTGCTTTTCTTTAATATTAAATGTTAATTTTATATCAATTAGTAAATTATTCTAAAAGATTTATACTTCATTTTCTAAAACCATAAACCCGACCCTAACGCATGGAAGGGTTTACTAGAGATTGCAAAATCCTCACCATAAACCCGAACCTAATGGCTGGAGACTGAAGTTGAGTGGGGCAGGGAGTAAATTTGAAGTCCAAATTGTCATAAGGCATGGAGCTTGTATAACCTTACATAAGACAGAATAGCATAATAGCGACAAAATGTCCTTTCAGAATTGGGTACAGATTGAAACAATTCCACATTCTAAACGGCAACCTAAACCAATGGTTTTGAAACCCATCAGGCTGCAGACCCAACAAAGGCAATTGTATCATCTTTCTTTCGTATCCAAAACCACACACGGCAAATAAGTGAATTAAACATGACAGCGAAGAATATATGTAAACCAGGCATGGTGGGCATCATTCAACTAATCCCAATAAACATAGTTTATTAAATATAAAGCATCAGAGTACCATAACAGCATTCTACCCAACTTATCTCCAACGTATGCAAACAAAAATAACCACCCTTCCAACCAACAACATCCTGAAAATCATATCTGCTGAGAAATCAAAAACATAAATGGCAAAAGACGCGTGATGTGGCGTCATCCCTATTTACTTGAGGTAGTTTAGGCATCGGCAAATCTGCAACAGGGCGAGAGAGTGCGTTCAATGAGTCCACTATTGAAAGTAGCAACGAAATTTTCAAATAAAAAAAAAACCAAGCAAATGAACTAATAAATTTTACCCTAGTTCAGAGAGCTTTAGATGAGCTTCCACATAATCAGCAAAGAAGGTATCCTCGTCCTGGAAAGGTGAAGAGAAGCAACAAAGATGAGTATTATAGCAATATAAGTTCAAGATACTTGAAGATAAACATCCCATCAGAATAACAACAATGAAGAAATAAATAAAGAGCACATACCGCAGCATATTTCTCAACAAGGGGACGGAAAACAGGATCAGTCAGAAGGGCCTTGTCAGATGGCAATTGCAGAAGGCCTTCCTTCTCACCACCCAACAATATCCTAGAAAAAGTCATGCATACTGAATGTCAACTCCATCCCTTACTAGAGAGTTACTTAACACAAGAAAAAAATAACTTCTTTGATGCAAAAAGATAAAAATGCAATGCAATAGATTAAAGAATGTTCCAGGCAGATAGTGCAACTAAACTTACTGGAAGTAGGAGTTGTCAAAGATGAGAGGGTTGGGGGTCCATGCTCCCTCAAATCCAGACCTCTCCTTGTGGCACCTTCCCTACAAAGTCATTCCAACCAAAAGCAGATTTCATTAAAAATAAGGGAGCCAGGCTTGAACTTAACATACTAGTTTAGAAACCAAATTATCAACACATTTCATTATAACATTATATCAGCACCAAAAAATAAAATAAAAAACAAGCGGGTTTTTGAGTTTAATGCTAACCAGGGTGTGGCCACCAGATAGAGCAACAATGTCCTTGTCACTGAGGCCCATGTGACCAAAGACATCCCTCAAATGATCAGACCCTTGGTGGCAACAGTAACAACTCAGTATGCTTATAGTTAATAATATACTACTTAAAAAAATAAGATCACTATCAAAACACTAACCCTTGGTGGCATCAGGAAGGCGACCTTCTGGAGGTGGTTCGGACTTGTCCTGAGGATAAGAGGATGCCAACGTCAGTAACAATTAATCACAGCAAGGCAAGCAGCAATGTCTCATGAGAAGATGAACATATTACAACAGAAACAATTAATGACGCTCACAACTTCAGGAAATGTTGCTAAAGTTTAAAGGTAAGACCAAATGGTTGTTACGGAATATGATCAACATTAACATGATACATATATGACAAAAAAATGATAAACTATATACAATCTGACATTCGTTATGTCCCATAAAACAAGGGTCGTCACTATTATAATAGACAATCAAACAAAGAATGAGAAAACAACACACCACCACGACAAGGATGTCACAATTCTAAAATTCAGAGCTTTCAAACATGACGGACCAGCCATGGCCCAATCAAAGATATTCCCCAGAAGAACTATAGAATTCCACAAAGACAAACAAGACAATCCATACCTAACAGTTTCACCGCCAGCAAGACCAGCAAGTCTCATCAACTACTTTCAAGCTAAGTGTAATCACAAAGAAAAGAATGATATATCATGGGCATTTTTCTACTTACTTGGCAATGTGTTCACACCAAAGAGAAACAAATTCATAATAATACCAGTTTGTTTAACTAGAATATAAATCATGGCTAACTCTCATAATAATTAATATTCACCAATCCAGAAAAATATGCAAATAAATCAACCCAATAACAGCAATTAATCATATAATTTTGCTTTATAAGCACTGACCTCTCTTCCAGGGTGGAAGGGGATTTCGGGCCCGCCAGTAATCTCCACAGCAACAACACCAGCAAGCTGCAATACATCCACAATAATTAACAAACAATCAGTCAAATCTACTTGCATCGATAGCTATAAAAATGTTAAAAGATAATCGTGTAAAAACTTAATAGTACCTGATAAAAGTCACCGTAACTGATGATAGGGAACTGTTCCTTGATTGGCTCCAAAAGCCTCACGGCAATGTCCAGACCATTGTTGGCTCCGTGTGCCAGCTCAGCAGGGTTCTTCATGGTCCCGAATGGACCTCCGGTCTTGGTCTTCACATCAAACGTACCCGCCGAGTGCCACCTGTACCAGAAAACCAAATCAATCATAAACATTCATAGAAGCAATAATATACGTATTATTGTACATCTAAAGAGAGAGCGTACGCGATACGGAGCATGAGCGGTGCGCAGTTCTTCTCAGCAATGAGACCTCTGAGCTTCCTCTTGCATTTCTCGACGGCCTTCTGGTATTCCGCGCTGACAGTCGGGTAACACTTGGTCATCTTTTCAACTGATTTCTAAATCAAAAACAAAACAAAAACGAAAAATACTTTTAAAAATTCAATGATATCACATCTCATTGTACATCAAAACGACGATCAGCATTTCAAAACGCCGATATATCAGAAAGATCTATTAACTGCGAAAGCAATGAAATCAACGTATAGTCAAAGTTCAAGGTAAACAGATCTGCAACCATTACTGACCTTCGAAAGAAACGAGGGAGAGGAATAGGCAAAAGGCACGAGCAGAACACAAGCCCTACTCTGGCGAACGAGGGTGAAGATATAGTGGGAAGGAGGAAGAGAAGGTTCTAGTAGATTAATCTTGGCCGTAAGAATTATCAGATCTTGTGGCTGGCAATTACTTAGTCAATGGACGGCTGGGATTGGTTTTGGATTCTGAGATGTACGGTTTGGTTTGCGGGGTTGGTGGTGGATTATAATAAAAGGAAAAATATGGATTTAAAATAAAGTCGAGATATATGGAAGGAAACAAATTTTGGTTATGTAATAATGTAATTGCTGTAAAGATAGATGAGGCCGGCAGAAAGTAATGAAAAGACGAAAAGGACCTTCTGCGGAGGGAGGGTGGCAATGAAAAAAATAAAAAATGAGTTGGCAGACAATGCTAACTGTTAAAAAAAATAAATAATGGGTGATTCCTTTGTAAATTAAAAGAAGATAAAATTGGAATTGGCACCTCATTTTGAGTAATATTTTGTCTGTACAGGATAAATAGATAACTAACTCTCAATCTTAATCTTATCTACAGTAATTAATTTTTATATTATTATTCAAGTATTGTATATTGGAGTCAAACCTGATGGCTTGCCTTAGCCAACAAAAAGCAAGAAATCTCTCTTATTATTAATCCAGGAGTTGTAATTATTCCATTATAGTTTTAATACTCAAATGAAAATATTTATTGTAATTTATCATGTCACGAACGGTGAAAGGTTATTCACGTCATTTCGATGTCTCTACTCTAAGATGTTAAAATACCTTTCCAAAGCACGGAAAATATCTCCATCCCTAGGTGTGAACGCGCCCGGATTCCATTTGGGCAATAATCAGGTGCACGTAACCCTTTCTCACCGTCAAATCTCATTGGTCATAGCGAACACCACATGTGAGCACTCCTCGCATTGCCGTTTTCTTTGGTCCCAAATATACCCAATAAGGATCTACCACGTGGACTAGTGATTTTCGACGGGATTTAAGGGGTTAAGAATTTTCTCGACGAAACTGCGGACTGAAACGCACGCACTTGGGCGGTTGGCAAGAGTCCACGTTGAATGAATAATTCAATTTTGGCTAACAAAAAGATAATATAAATTGGCATGACGATGCATTTTTGTATTAATGACAAAGGAAGGATTGGAAAATGGTGGGTGGGTCATGACTTGGAACCAATAGCTATTATTTTAATTTTAAGTACGAAATTAAATAATTAAGAATAGTTATTAATATTATTATAATCATTATCACTACTATTAATGATTATAATATGAGAGGAAAAAGTAATGCTATCGTTTTCTAATGCAACCATCAAAAGAAGTGGACAAACATTGGATCCACACCACTCCACCCCAGGCATCTTTATCCGCTTTCTCAAAATTCTTAAACTCAATTATTATGGTGATGAAAGAAAAGTAAAACCAAAATTGTTATCATTTTTTTTAAACAATTATATTTAATATTTTTATTTGATGCTTCAAAGATTATGTAATGTAAAACTTCAAAAACAAATAATAATAATAATAATAAATAACGAACTTAATTTTTTAAAAAATTCCCAAAACAAGTGACAAACCTAATTTTTATCTTGTTTTTACTTTTAAAACATATTTATAAAATATTACCAAAAGTCTCGTCAAGTCTATTTGTAAAACCATTTAAATATTCCTAAATAATTGAAGTTACTTTTTGATCTATTTTTCATTTTTTATTATATTAAATTTAAAAAAATATGAAAATTTTTTAATATGAAAAATATTTAAAATGTTCACAACAATTCAAGGAATAAGTCATTTGAATCCATAAAATAGAGAGTTTTAGAAATTTTAATATAAAGTTAAACAAAGACTTGCTTGCACACAATTTTATACAAACATAAATATATTTTTATTAAAATATCACTTCATTCAAATATCTAATTTTTAAGATATGAAATTATTTCTTCAATCATCTATTGTTTATTTAACTAATTTTTCAAACAAATTTAAAGATAATTAAAGTATTTGTGAACCCTACCTTTCGGATCAATAAATAATTTAATTTTTTTATTCTTTCTTTTGTAATTTAAATTCATGAAGTTAGACTTTCGAGAAATTAAATTTTTTTTAAGTTGGATAAAGGAATCAAGTAAAAAAAAAATTTAAAATAATTAATTTTGAATTTAATTACAAAGGTTTCGAAATATTCTAGAGTATTTTGAAATTTTTTGAAGTGATAAATTGGAATAGAGAATTATGAACTAAATGGTAAGAATCAATAAAAAAAATTAGGTTTTATAAGAACTAAAATAAAAAAAAAATCTAAATTTTGAGTTATTTTCAAAAAAAATTCAAAAGAAAAATGGTCTTTTTAAAATTTTGATTATAAAATGAATGAGTTAGGAAGCTTATCTTCTTCCTCTACCGGGTCCTCTTACTTTTCACACTCACTCTAAAT
Organism: Cedrela odorata; assembly: GCA_035584115.1. NCBI lineage: Eukaryota > Viridiplantae > Streptophyta > Magnoliopsida > Sapindales > Meliaceae > Cedrela > Cedrela odorata. The sequence goes on along the minus strand of JAXCLQ010000005.1, from coordinate 13,551,038 downwards.
AGTAATCTGACTCTCTCATTTTTTCCCTCAATTCTAATCAAATCGCTTTAAATTTGGCTAGTTTTTTTTTTTAAATTTCAGTTGTCAATTGATAACCCGTTATTTTCTATTCAATTTGGTATCAATTTGGACTAGAAACAACAAAAATAAATAAAAAGAAAATTTTAGATTTCGAATAAAATTTTAGAATTTTTTCGTTTAATCAACAATTAAAGGTTTTTACGGACTAATATAAGTTATTGGTAAGCTTACTAACTCGGTAAAAGCTTAATTTTTAGATTTTGAACATGATTTAAATTACGAGTTATTATTCATTCATAAAATTTATATTTGATTTTGTATAGGAAATGTTAGATTCTATTGATTTTGGGTAGAAAATATAAGATTGAGTTGATTTTGTATTGATTGAAATGTTGATCGGAAGGATTTAAAGTATTTTTCTCTTGGTGCTACAGTGAATTTGAATTTGCTATAGTGACTTTAATGTAAACAATAATTGTTGTTAATGTAAATTTAATCTAAACAGTAACTATTTCCTACAGTAGTTCTAATCTAAACTATACTCGGTTGCTTAGGTGAAGATGCGTAAATTTGGGTTAGACAAAAATGAGAATTTAAAATAAGTTAGTTATGTGATTTCATTGTTGAAAATCTAGTAAATGACTTTAATTAGTTAAACTTTATAAAATACGTCAAATTAAGAAATTTTAATCACATTTTTCCTAAGTATTGTATTTAATGCATTTGAGTATAATAATTTGAATCATAAAGTTCTTGATTATTTATACATGTGGTATTAGATTTCAAAAATCCAAGAGAATGACCGGGTGAGCGCGAAGACCCTTAGTAGAAATGGTTACTCTCCTTTTATTGTGAGTAAATTTACTACATAAATTTGTATACTTATATATATATATATATATATATATATATTGTTATATGTATGTTTATATGTTAAACAATCGGTTTTCATGTTAAACAAAGTTTGAAATGAATGTGTTTATAAATGATTTACTTTGATATTAAGATAAAATATTTGTGTAGTCTGTTGTTAATTATTTAATTAATATATACGCTAAAATGGCTGGAGAAGCCTGATTTGATTTATATAATTATATCATTATTTTAAAAATAATTTAATTTATATATATATATATATATATTGGTGATGTGGCCAATAAGCTGGTTATTGATTCATGGCCAGTGAGCTTGTTTTACTGTAGTTACAAGAAGTTAACTTATAGATGGATCTATTAAAAAGCTACATAGATTAGTGGAGCTGCAGTAGGGCTGGTATAAAAGAAAAAGTTTATGGTAAGCCCATTGTGTGTTGAACACGTATGAGCGGTTATAGATACTCTATAAAAAGTCATGGCGGCTTAATAAGGATATCTTAAATTTGATGGATTATGAGGATAGGTACTCGTGTTACCAAGTGACTATTCGGGACCAACATTAGTAAGACAAATGTATATTTTTATACATGAAAAACTCACTAATGGTTTCGACGTTACATTAGTTAAGGTAGCGGTCGAGAAAGTATAATCAACCTGATTTGGTTATTTAAACTAAATGCAAACCTATAAACCATTTTATAATTATTTGATTTAAATGAATATGTGTGTGTATATATATATATATATATATTCTTGAGTATATATTGAAGAGTAATCTCGATATCATACATTTGGAAATACATGTGCATATATGTATATATGTGTATTTAATTTACTCACTGAATATAGTTGTATATTCACTTCTCACCATTACAGCTTTCAAGTTAGACACCATAATACTCGTCAAACTAGTGGTAGTAGTAGAGAGCCTTTTGCTCTTAGGATATGTAATTTATTGTTTGTTCAAACCGACTGTAAATAATTTCCATATGAATGTTATATTTACTTGTTAAATATTTTAAATAATTTAATAAATATTTGATGATGATTCTAAAGATAATAATTATTAAATTATAAACTATTTTTAAGATTTTATGCGAAACAGGATAATAAGAAAGTCTTACAAACTCTCTTGATACATACTAAGTATATAAGGTGTATTATAAGAATTTCTGATAGTTGTTATAAATAGACCATTAATTCGAGACGTGACAATATTTTTTTTGTGATAAATTTTTAGAATAATCTCTATAATATCAATTAGTATTTGAGACACTTTGACCCATGTGATGCGAATTGACTCATAAACCATACTATAGTAAAACCGTGTTTGAGCGAGTATGTGACTAGAGATTCATGGTATAAAGAGTCTATTATAAAGTAAATAACTCATGCAACACTATGCAAAGACATGTCTTTAACTAAGGCCTAAGGGTACAACCTAACGAAAGCATAGAATAGATCAGTCTTTGAGAATTATCAAGGGTGGCTGAATATGATTTTGTCAGATAAAAACATGCCTAATTCTAATTGTCATGGGCGAGATCGACCTTATATAGACTTTACGACAATAAGAAAGAATTAAGCTCGCTTATCAATAAGTTCGAGAAAATTTCAACAACTCAGTAATAATAAACTTTATGACAATGTTTAACGTAGCCTTAGAGTTGGAAATGGGCGAATTTCTTTAATTTATTACCTGATCAAATTTCTTTTACGTGTAAATAATCAAAATACAATAAGGCCGAAAAGGATGAAAGTGGAGTATGTATATTATATGTTTATATTTATGAGAACAACTAAGTATTCATTAAGCCCATCAGGTTAAGTGGGCTTAAAGAATGTAACGTGCCAGGCCTCCAAATCCAATGCTCAGCTCAGTACGTTTTACGAGAGATGAGAATTGAAATAGAGAATCAATAAAGGACCTTAAGAAGCTTTAGTAAACTACTTAAATTTTTAGCACGAGAATTATTCAAACTCAACTACATCATATAGTTATTAAGCTGACATATAATTATATATCTTCTTTCTCAATTACTTCAAACATTATATGTATGTAGTTATGAATATATATTTCAATGTAAAAAAGAGTTTAAGTGTATCAAAAAAATTGAATTTATGTGATATATTAATCAAGTAAGTAATTTCATAAATATTTATTTATCATTTTTAGTTAGTTCACTTATGAATAAAATTATAATTATAATAATAATAATAATAATAATAATAATAATAA
>JAXCLQ010000005.1:13536220-13547803 GCA_035584115.1 Cedrela odorata | reverse complement strand
TTTATCATTTTTAGTTAGTTCACTTATGAATAAAATTATAATTATAATAATAATAATAATAATAATAATAATAATAAATTGAGTGCTATTACATGAAAAGAGAAGAAATGTCACCACCAATAATTAAAATTTGTGCTCTTACCATGTTGGATTTTAATTTTGGGTTAATAAACTATGTTTTATGTTATTAGGAAAAATATAAAAACAAAGTCAAAAAGAACAGATTTAATGTTTATATTTTAATCATATATGCAGAAAGTAACAGGTCATGTTTTGATGCATGATTTCTTAAGCAACACAATTAGACAGTCAAAAGGATGTGCCAAATACGATGAAATAATACGTGTTGGAGCATAAATTATCAGAGTACGATTGTAACAAAACCAGAAATCTGCAATCAGTCAGTCATATACGTCGAACCAGCAAATATTTTGTTCATAAGACCATCCTTTTGGTGCTGGATGCTAGTTTTTCAGCTGCAATCCTACATGGTGTCTGTTCTTCAGATTGCAAGTTCGCATAATCATCATAACTAACATAATCTCAAAGGCTTTCACTAACTTCTGTCAGACCCTAGCTAGATCAATCAAGTGGCAAAATGTTGTTTAGACATAAGAGACGTGCAACAAAATTCACAATCGAGTCAATAAGCACAACGGACTAATAACTGATTTTATTCCCAGCTCTTGCAACATATTTTAAATAGTGAAAAAGACCTAAATAAAAGTAATATGGTATGAATGTGAAGCTCTGAAATCTTTTGAAAGATCAAAGAGCAGAATAGGTAAAGCTTTCTGAGAAACTATTAGCAACAAAGATGTAATATAACAATCACAATATTATAGATTAACTTGTAAAAAGTAAGCTTAATGACATTCATTTGGGTTTTGTCTTTTTTCATCTTCAACCTCTGATGGCTTGTATTCCATATAGCAAGCCACGTGAGATTATCAAGCAGTAAAAATGATTATCTCATGGTATGCTTGGGGGATCCTCTAACTAAGAATAAATCATCAAAAGTGAAAAACACATGCAATAAACATAAATGACAAACTATGAGAAAATCCCACCTTCATTGCCAATCGAAAATCCAAAGTAAATATATAACCACATGAATGCAAGTGATATATAAAATATAAGAACAGATAATGAGTTGTGTGAAATTACTAATTTTGTCAAAAAAAAAATGGTTTAATGCAAAAGATTACTTAAAATTTTGACAAATACTTTGTGGCACTTGTATTAAAGTAAAATTCAAATCGATTAATATTTTGTTATATTCATAAACATCATTTTATTTTTGGAAAGAGAATTTAATTTATATTTAAACAAGTAGGGAATTGTTAGATTATTTTTTTCAAATATAAATAAAGTGTATGACAACTATATCTCACGTTGGAAAATAATAATGAACACCCCCAATACTTGGAGATGTTATTGGCAGGTAACGGATTTCACCATCACCCTAAGTCTCTTTCTAACCTATCTAAATGCATATACAAAATATAAAATTCATAACAACTTTAGAAGACACAATACATAATGCACATACGGGCAATAAACCCAATTATGAAATAAATAAAATTTTTAGTATATTACAATATTTTATATTTTATAGTACATAATACATTCAAATTTCAAACTCTAAGACATATTATTATTTAAACCATGCAGAACTCTTGATGCATGATGAAACTATGAACCCTAATAACTATAGTGTGTATTTCTTGTTTTCTGTTTGTGCCTCTACTGTACTGAAATATTTTCTTTTTTGTCTAACTATTTGTAAATCCTACAAAACTGAAGGGTGAGGGGGTGAATCCTAAGGTCCCAGCGAGTAAATTAAAATAAAGTAAGAAAACAATAAATATAGGGTAAGAGTATCAAATTTAAAATATACATTCCACAACAATAATTTGAACTATCAAATCATATATTTAAACAAATATAACTTCGCACAAAATTTACAATTCATTTACTTGAATCAACACATGCAATGAAAAAACAATTTTATAATCAAAATATGTGGATAATCAATTTAAAATATATTTAGGCCAACAAAAATACTATCCCTTAAGACATCCCTCAAGTTCCCCGATGCACATTGGGTGAAATAAGAAACTGAAATTTATCCTTTTTGGGAAGCTCATCCATTGCGGTCCATTCATCGAAGATTTGTTACAGAGAAAAACTCACTCAACATGGTCCATCCTTCAAAGATTTATTATAGAGGGAAGCTCACTCATCATGGTCCATTCTTCAAGGATTTATTACAAAAGAAAACTCACTCATCACGATTCATTCCTCAAGGATTTATTACAGAGGGAAACTCACCCATCACTGTCCATCCTTCAAGGATTTATTACAATATCTCCCTTACCCCTTTCATAAGAACAAAAATATTCGTGCATAAACACACTTATACTAAGCACTTGTATCCAAAATCCTAAAACATGAAATTCACATAACATTTTCCACCACATATATCACACATCAACACAAATTGGATCATCACACATCAAATTATCCACATAAACATTTAATAAACATTTAAAACATCTTATGAAATTACCCTTACTCAAAACATATCGAATCCTTACTTGGAATACATTTTTGACTTCATAAATCAATAAAATCAATTAAACACTGGCACTTGTCATAAATTAATAAAATAATGGAACATTTGAACTTATTTATTTAAAAATTATAAAAACAGTCACTCATACTTGCCTTAAATCAATTATTATAATAAAATGATTTCTTAGTTCGTAAAATAATAAGTTTTATAAAATATTTTTAAAAAATGAAAATGAGTAAGATCCACTCATCAGTTTGTACTTAACTGTTTTGACTTTGTTGCCTCTCGTTGGTTGATTGGACCGACTATTTATAATACATATCCTCCTATTAAAATTCATCATCTCATATATTTGTTATATTAATAAACAAATATATTATATCCATTCATCATCCTCAGCAAATAATGAACATGTTTAGAACTTGCATTACTTAGTTCAAAAAAATCATAATTTCTATCTTATTTATCCTAGGCATTATCTTTTTGTAACAGGAGTAACTTCATCTTTTTACTAGGATCTATCAGTAATGAATTTTAAGCCAAATTTCATAGACATTCATTCCTTATATGTCTAGTTTATGTGAATTTTTACGGAGTTTCATTTTAACTTCCATATCCCGACTTATACTAAATTGAATGAATACTATTCCTGCCAAATTTCATAATAGGGTAATGAGTTATTTGAATTTTCTAAGAATACATTCCTTATAGGAAAATTTTAATTTTTGACTATATTATTCTTTGTTATGTCTAGTTTCCATAGACCTTTATGGATCCTGATTCTGTTTTCTAATGTTCAAATTATAATAAATTTATTACACACTGCACAAACACGCGACAGTGTGTAGTGTTGAAACATGACACCTATTTTTGAAATTTAATGGGACTTTGTTCTTACGTGAAAAAATTTGATTTTTAGATATGTTATTCCCCTATATATCTAATTTATACCTAATTTTACGGTGCTAAAAACTGATGTCGAGAACCCTATTTCGTTTTAGGTTTTCTGTCCGTTGCTCCACATTTTTGGCAAACCAAAATGCAATACAAAGCAGTCTTTTCTAAAATCTAATGGAAACTCGTCGTTTCTTGAAAAATTCTAAATTTCTGTTTGGTTGCTCGTAATTAAGTTACTTGTAATTATGTCTAATTTCTCTAGAATTTTATAGTTTATTAATTGGAGGTCTATATTTCATTTTATAAATAAAACACTAAGCCTGGGTCGAAAATTCCAGTAACCAAAACAGCCCCATGTTAAAAAAAATCACATCCTACTATAATTCTCCACCATTTTCCCACAATCACAAAACACATCATTATTTATATATATATATATATATATAGACACACACACACACACACACACACACACACACACACACACACATGTAGGTTGCTCAAAATTTGAGTAAAGTCTATCCTCTTACATAAATATTTAATTTATCATCCACAAACAAAATGACAAATCACAAGGATCTAAATCATCCCCTGTTCACCCTTTTCAAACTCAAAAACAGTAGCTTCCATGTCTCAAATTCACAAGTTACCAAAGAATACTTATGTAACTACTAATCAAATTTATTCATGCTATAACATAAATATTGAATTTCCAAATTTATAGATATATAGTGATGGGAAAAAAAAAACAGTACCCATTTCCCAAATTTGCATTGGATCCAATCCCCAATAATGCCAATCATAATGCAAATCATCAGCAAAAAAGGTAAGACCTATTTTGAATTCTTAATAATTAATCACATCTTAAGTAAACTCAAGTTACCTTACTTCCCCAAGTTAGTGGTTATTAGGCAAGCATACATTCGTCTATAACTTTTAATCTAACCATTACCTTTCCGCCAACTCAAATTTTTTGAACAAAAATTAAGCTTTTGATTCAAAATTAATCTCATGTTATGAAAAATTAGCAACCTATTTTCAGTTTCATATGGGATCTACTCATTTAATTAAAACATTCAACAAGAGACAATAAACCATATGAAAGAAACAAAGCTAAAATATAAAACCAAATATCAAAAGCTTGAAATGAATAAAAAAGTAAATAAAAACTCTCAAACTGAGAAGGAGATTTAGTTATAATCCAAAAGTCAGTAATTGGGAACATAAAATCTAAATTAGAAAAGAAAATGGCAAATACAGCTCATAAGTGGTAATTATGAAAACAAAACAAAACAAAAAAGAAGGTGAAAGTGAAATTTAGGAAAACTCACATAGCATAAGAAAGACCAAAAAGAGGATTTTCTGTAAGAGGCTGAAAAGAAAACCTGTCCACTCGTGTTTCTCCTTTCATCTTCTCACCTTCACGTTTTTCCTCCCTTTTCTCCTTTCCACCCCTATTTCTCCTCTTCTGTTCTTCCTCTCTATTATTTTTCTCTTTTGCCTTCTCATTTTAAATTGGCCAAACAACCTCTTTTTCTCTTGCTTAAGTTTCTTTCCCGTAGCTTTCTTTCTTTCTTTAATTTTTTTACTTGGTCTTGAATTCTCTAGAAGATTAAAGGAGAGCCTAGCAAAAATAAGCCATTTATATATATATATATATATATATAATATTAGCCTTATTCAAACAAAATTTGGGCTTAACTAAAGATTACAATTTTGCCCTTAAACCCGCAAATTCGCTCCTACTCGATCTTTATAGTACGAGTTTGGTATACTTTTTAATAGGTTTGGAAAGAATTTAGTAAATAAATTTAAAACCTGCAACGGATTTGGGGTGGATATGAGTACGGACAGATATCCGCGGGTAAATTCGCGAATATATCCGCAGATACTTTTTTTTTAAATTATCAAAACAACGTCGTTTTGATATTAATATTCATTTTTTTTTTGTCCACATCTATTATATCTATTTGTCTATTATACTATCGCATTGTCAATTATTTTTAAAATATTTTTATTCTACAACAATCATTCTATACAATACATATTTATTTCCTCTAATTATTAAATTATATATATATATATATAAACATAAACTTTTAAATTAAATTATTTACTTTAAGTTGGAGATATTACTTTTGAGCAATTAATATACATTATTAAAGGACAAATAAAAAATCATAAGTTGATAACATTAAATATTGTTTATTAACTTTGAATTTCAAATTCGCATAAATCAATATTCCAAAATTAATATCTCTAACTTTTTATTTATTTATCATTACTAATTTATAAATTTATCTAACTTTACATAAGTGATATATTTTATTTTAAATTAATACAAAAATTTCTATTAAAAATCTGTTAAAAATCTACAGATATTCACGCAAGTTTGGTAAATGTTAAATACTCATTTAAGCAGGTTTAGTAATAAATTATTAAACCTGCTACGGGTCTGATACAGGTATGGTATTGAATTTTTTTTGTGGATGCTGATGCGAATTTGTAGATATCCATCCCAAATCTGATCCGCTGCTATCCCTAGGCTTAACTTAAAGAAAATTGTTTTGGGCTTAATAAACTTAAAATTGGGCTTTTAAATCTAAATAAAATATTGGGCTTAACTTGATTTTTTTTAAAATTTTAAATCCCCATTTTATATATAATACTTGTCTCACAATTAAATAATCTTATTAAATTAAATTTCAAACTTATTATTTTTCATATAAAAATTTTCCTATAATATCAACCTCTGATACCTTATCAATATAATAAAAATCTTATAACATTAATAATAATCACATACTTAGGTATATATTATATTCAATTCCTTAATTTCTGCTACTCTGCATACGTAATCTCGATTAATTTTCTCACAACCTATATCGAAATCTTGTTATTAATAAAAAATTTAATAACTCAATTTCTATTGAAATTTTGGGTTCTCCAAATAAGATGTTTTCACACTTTATAAGTATTAATAATATGGGATGCTTATTAGGCGCACTTAACACGTATACGTGTCGCGTGAAAATATTGCTATAAATAAAATAATTTATTTTTAATTAATTTAATGTGATATTTCTATAAATAAAATAATTTATTTTTAATAAATTTAATTTTGAAAGAAATGTTATAAAAATTTGAAAATTAATTAACTTTTTTTAGAGAATTGCAACTCTTATAACAATTATAATTTTTTAAAACAACCGTTTAAATCTCATATCCTAAAAGTGGCTTACCTATGAATCTCATAAACAATCTCAATTGAAAATAAACAAATAACGTTTAATATATATATATATATATACACACACACATACACACGTGTTTCAAGTATTCGTTTCATAGATTTCTAACGTTCATTCTATTGGCGAGTCTAGGGCGAGCTTCCATTCTTAGCCACATCAGTTAAAGGATTTGGTTGTCTAATAGGGTTTTATGTGTTCTAGAATTCTCTACCTAACAAGTTATTTTCACAAGACTTAGCCTACAACTTATAAAATCCAATTTTGAATTTGTAATTTAAATTCTTGCAGATATGTTGATTAGCCAGTAACTAGTTTGTTAGCATTTTAATTTTTAAAATTTTTGTAATGTTAACTCCTTATAAAAATGAGAGTTTGATTCAATAAGGGGTACAGAAACTTGCTGCCAAGAATTTGTTTTCTTTATAAGTGAGAAACTTCTTCAAGTGAGAGACCTGGAATTCAACCTATTGAGTGTGAGACACATCAACATCTAACATTTCTTCTTTTTGTTTTGTCACTCTGCATCAATTTGGTATCAGAGCCTTCCAACGCTCTTGTTGAAATTGCTATTGATACCATGAGCACACGAAGTGGACGATTATACACCAATGGTTCCAAACTTACTCAAGCTAAACATGATGAGCTGCTGTGCAATATTGCTAATCAAGTTGCTGCCCTTACATACTATATGAATACAGTTTGGACTCATTGTTTTCTTATACAACAGACCAATGAGAATGATCATAGTGATGCTAAAAATCTAGTTCATTCAGAGACCAATGATGCTCCTACAAGTGGTGAAAATAAAATGATTAATCAACCCCCTAGAGGTCCGCTAAACCTAAGAACATCCACCAATACCACCATTTTTTCAACTGCAGTGACTTTCACCAACACCAATGACCCAATTTTCATGACCGTGATAATTTTGGTGAAGCTTCTAAACCAATCCATGTTGATGTGGCAGATTATACATGTAGTATGGATTCAATCAATTTTCAAGACTGGTTTATGTCATTGGAAGATTATTTTGATTGGTTCAATATGACTGATGAAAGACAGGTGAGATTTGTCAAAATAAAGCTTAAAGGTCAGGCTCGGGTTTGGTGGCATTGTGTGGAGGAGAGGTTATATTGCCTTTGATAACCGCTTATTTCGAATTAGGAAGAAATGAAATTGAGGCTCAAAGAAAAATTCCTACCACTGGATTATGAAGAGACTTTGTTTAAAGATCTCCTTACTCATCAGTAAGGACCCTTAACGGTGGAAGAATACACAGCAAAGTTTAATGAATTAACCATTCAAAGTGGTATTATTGAGACAGAGCGACAATCTTTAGCATGCTACAAATCTAGACTATATGAAAAAATTATGAAGGAATTTCTCACTACTTACTTGTTTAGTATTGAAGAAGCATATTAGTTAGCTCTCAAAGTTAAGTCACAGATTAAATGGACAAATTAAAAGCGTGGATCACTTGCAGAAATGGGAAGGGGTGGTGCATATTTTTTTTTCTCAAAATTCTTCTTTTTTAACAAAGTTCTTTCAATCACCTGAAGGTGAAAATTCTAAGCTTAAGATTGTTACAAAATTTATGACAGACGAAAAAGGTAACAAGACATTAGTACATGAGAAAGGTCAACCTAAGTGTTACAAGTGTGGTGAGAGCAGGGACTTTACAACTGTGTGTCTTACAAAGAATAAAAAAATTTGCTTTTATTTGTGCTGAAGATGAGATTGTAGCAGATCTAAAGAAAAATTCAAAAGATCTAGATGAAGAACCAAACAATGCAGTTGAAGAAGTTGAGGCACTAGTAATTAAATTAAACGGTTCAAATCTTCCATTATGTGTCATCAGTTGAATTTTAACAAGTCAAAGAACTACAAATGAAGAATCATAACTGCGTACTAATATCTTTCATACACGTGTCAAACACAATGGCAAGGTCATTAATCTTATTATTTACAACGGCAGTAGGATGAACATTGTGTCTCATGAGTTGGTTGACAAGTTGAAGTTGAAAACAAAAGAAATGCTAAAACCTTACCGAGTTAGCTGGATAGACAATACATCTATCCCAATTAAATTGCAATGCCTAATTTCTTTTTCTTTAGGACCAATTTTCATGAAGCTGTTTGGTGTAACATTCTTCCAATGAAGGCATATCATCTCTTATTGGGAAGGCCATGGTTATATGATCAAATAGTGATGTATGATGGCTATACCAATTCTTATTCTCTGCAGTGTGGAGATCAGAAAATTATCCTGAAGCCAATGAGAATTTCATATTTTCAAAAAAATAAAATTCCTTGCCAACTAAGAGTTTTATCCATTTGTAGATTTGAAAAAGATAGCAAAGAGCAAGACCTTATTTTCGTGCTTATCTCTAGAGAGATTACCCCATTACAATCAACCTCTATCTCTCCTGAATGTGTCTCTATTTTAGAAGATTTTTCATATGTGGCTCCAACAAAATTACCAAATTTTCTTCCTCCTCTCCGAGACATCCAACACGTCATTGACCTAGTGTCAAGGTTTAGTTTACCAAACTTACCAACATACAAGCTTAGTCCAATAGAGCGTGAAAAATTGAGAAGGCAAATTCAAGAATTATTATCTAAAGGATTTATCAAAGAAAGCCTCAGTTCTTGTGCCGTTCCTGCACTCTTGACGCAAAAAAAAAGACAGATCTTGGCGAATGTGCATTGACAGCTGGGCAATCGATAAAATCACAATAAAGTATAGGTTTCCCATTCCACATTTTGATAACATGTTGAATTTTTTGTATGGTTTTAAGATTTTCTCAAAAATAGATTTGCGTAACAAGTATCACTAAATTCGCATTAGGCCTGGGGATGAATGGAAAACAGCTTTTAAAACAAAAGATGGCATCTACGAATGGACAATAACGTCATTTGGCCTTATAAATGCTCCAATTACTTTTATGAGAATAATGACACAAATTTTTTGACCTTTTGCAAGTAAATTTGTGGTTGTTTATTTTGATGATATCTTGATTTTTAGTAAAATCCAAAGGAGCATAAAGACCATTTGCGACAAGTATTTCATGTTCTACGCTCAGAGAAATTTTATATTAACTTTAAAAAAATGCTAATTTGGGAATTCTCGAGTATCTTTTTTAGGTTTCATTATATTTGATAAAGGTGTGGAAGCAAAACTAAAAAAAATTAAGGCATTAAAAGAATGGTCATTGCCTATGACTATACAAAAGGTAAAAAGCTTCCATGGATTAGCTACTTTTTATAGAAGATTTATTATAAATTTTTGTTTCCTAATGGCTCATATTTCTAAGTGTACAAAAGTTGGTCCTTTTAATTAGACGTCAGCTGCAACACATGCATTTGAAGACGTAAAAAAGTAGGCTTTGTAATACTCCAATTTTAAAACTTTCAAAATTTTAAGAAGTTTTTGAAGTGGCATGTGATGCTTCTCATGTTGGTATTGACGGAGTTCTTAGCCAACTAGGACATCTAGTAGCTTTTTTCTGTGAAAAGCTAAATGACGTAAAGAGTAAATATTCAACATATGATTTAGAATTCTATGCTATTATGCAAACTTTGAAACATTGAAGGCATTATCTACTTGCTATAGAATTTGTTTTATATACGGATCACGATTTCTTGAAACATATAAACTCTCAGAAAAAAATTAAGTTTGAAGCATGCACGATGGGTGGATTTCTTGCAAGAATTTTCTTTTGTTCTGAAACACAAAATTGGAGCTGAGAATTGAGTAGTTGATGCCCTTAGCCACAAGTCTCATGTCCTTACAATTTTATTTTCTAAGGTGCTTGGTTTTGAAGAAGTTAAATTACATTATGTTGCAGATCCGTTCTTTGGTCCTAATTTTATGGAGTTTTCTCACAATCCAAAACCAAGTATTTCAACATTTTGTTTTGCGTAAAGGATATTTGTTTAAGGGAACACACCGCTGTATCCCTCAATCCTCTTTGCGTGATCATTTAATAAGAGAAATACATGGTGGTAGTCTTGCAGGGAATTTTGGTAAGGATAAAACTCTAAGCATGGTAGAAAATCGATTTTTTTGGCCAGCTATGCAATGAGAAGTTTCAAAGATTATCAAATTTTGCCGCACTTGCCAATTGGGGAAAAGAAATAAGACCAACGCTGGTATATATATGCACCTGCCATTACCTAACTCTCCATGGGATGATCTCAGTATGGATTTTTGAACGGAACAGTAAGTATAGGCATGCTCTATTTTCCATGTGCAACGGAAGTGCGACACACAAAATAAAGTTTTGGGCGTACAACCGCCGCAGGGGAGCCTTGATTGTCGTTACAAACTTGTGGAACAGACTCCTTAACCATCTATATGTGCATGCATATGTATTTCAATATACAAGCATGCTTTGTTTCATAAACAAAAACAAAGAAACTAACCTTTAGTCTTGCAATCCGAAACAACAGCTGCCTTTCTCCCTCAGGTGGTCCACACGTCGGTGAGATGAAGTCGATTCCGGCTAGTTTGGGATTGACATGCGCTGATTTAAGCTTCAACAAGCTCACCACCCTTTCTCTCTCTAACATTTCTCTTCCTCTCTCTTCTGGTTTCTGTCTTGGTTCATAACCAAAGCACTACACCATGTTTTTGCTTCGCCAAGCTCTTGTTGGTTGAAGAAGAGGAAGAAGCTTTGGTTTCAAAAGCTTATTCAGTGTGTATGTCTTCATCTATATATATATATATATATATACGTATTAACAAGCTTAACGCTTAAGCTTTTTATCCACCATCTTCAAAAATATCAAAAGAGATAAATGCAAAAATGGATGAGTCATGATATTTAGGTCGGCAAAATGCATGTGTATAAATCA
>JAXCLQ010000005.1:13511433-13530310 GCA_035584115.1 Cedrela odorata | reverse complement strand
TTTTTTAAAATTGGTGTGATATATATTTTTTAAAATTAATTAAGATAGTTATTTGATAAGTATTGATTCATCATTTTTAATTATTTCACTTACAAATAAAATTATAATAAAAAGTTAATAAATTGAGTGTTAAAAAAAAATACACTTTATTCAAAAGGAATTGACATAACCGTGAGAAAAATACATTCCAAAGAAACCAGAATCAGAAAATATTGAGTGATAGTATTTACTCATTCAGTAAACACTGTTACATTCACCAACATCACATTTATGTCAAAGTGATTTTCTGAAACAAAATTGTTGTAGAAACAACAGGTCATGTTACGCTACATGATTTCTTAAGCAACACAATTGGACAGTCGAAAAGGATGTGCCGAATCCAATGAAATAATGGGTCGGAACATAAATTATCAATAAGACTGTACCAAAACATGAATTCTGCAATCAGTTATATACGTTGGACCGGCTAAGATTTTGTTCATAAGATCATCCTTTTGGTGCTGGATGCTGGCTCTTTTATGGCCTTCATCTCAGTACCGTGTACTAGCTGCAATCCTACGTCGTGTCTGTCCTTCAGATTGCAAGTTCACATAATCATCAGAATTAACATAATCTCAGAACACACATGCTAGCTTTCTCTAGCTCCTGTCAGACCCTAGCGCTTGCCATGGCCTCCAAAGCTTGTGTCGATCCCAGCCCCTAGCTAGATCAATCAAGTAGCAAAATGTTATTGAGACATATGAGATGCGTAACAAAAATTCACAATCAAGTCAAAAGCACAGCAAATAACTGATTTTATTCCCAGGTCACTTGTAACATACTATAAATAGTGAAGAAGACACAAAATAAAAGTAATACAGTATGAATGTCAAACTCTGAAATATTTTGAAAGATCAAAGAGTGCAATAGGTAAAGCTTTCTGAGAAACTGTTGGCAACAAAGACATAATATAACAAGAACATAATTATGGGTCAACTCCTTAAAAATAAGCTAAATGACATTCATTTGGGTTTTCTCTTTTTTCATCTTCAAACTCTGATCGCATTTCTCGCCATGCTCCTTGCTCTGGTGATGGCTTGTATTCCATATAGCAAGCCACATGAGATTGTCAATCAGTAAAAATGACCATCCCATGATGCTTGGGGGATCCTATAACTAAGAAGAAATCATCAAAAGTGAAAAGCACAAGCAATAAACATAAATGACAAATGATGAGAAAATCCCACTTTAATTGCCAATGGAAAATCCAGAAGTAAAAATATAACCACCATGAATGTGATGTCCATTTTGGGTGTCAGAGATGTTAAATCAAATTAATGGCATAACTATTCTACCATACTTGAAAGCGCAAAAATTTAAATCACTGAGATTTGTCAGCCACTCAGCCTAGCGCATTGCTTTTCTTAGTGCTAAACTGAGGCTACAGAAATATTCCAAGAATCCATGTTCTTGATTACTTTCTTTGTAACACATGCTAAACTCTATGGATTACACTATTTCATCAAAAAATTCGAGTTCTAATTGTTATAAAGAAATAAGAGAAAAAAACAAACACACACCCACAAGCAAACACATACATAATATAGTTTGAAAATAAAAATTTTAATGTGGGTCAATAATGGAAAGATCAAGACCTCAAATGTAAATAGAAGTAATTCAAATCAGCATGTTACAATAAGCTATAAAACATTACTGCACACCTCAAATAACCCAAAAGAAAAGAAAATTCCACAAAAAAAGTAGGAACATAAATGCGGAAAACTCAATACTATGGATAATTCAAAGAGAGAGAAAAATGAAAAAGAAAAGAAAGAAAGGGTTAGCCATTGGCAAACTATGACATGGTTTTAAGCATGGCCAAAATGAAAACTAATCGTGTTAACATTGCACTAGTTGCCCTTGTAAAAGCTGATTCAGCCATTTGTGGATGGGCAATAAGAACACAAAAATAAGACCACAAGAGAAAAAATAAAAACCATAGAACAAAACAAGTAGCACATTTTAAAACTGTTGGTAAGATAATCTATAATACCATGAAAATTCCGAAGAAAAAAATTCTCCCAGAAAAGGACCCCAGATAAATGACATTTAACGGGGAATCCATGTTCTCCTTTGGATTCTCTTATTGTGATCCCACTTTCCCATGCCACCCATTTCCAAGATTGGTAGTGAACATTGATAAGTTCCCCAATTTCTAGCTTAGGCTCTAGATGACATGCCATGTGAAGTTTATGGAATGCTAACAAGAATGATCTCATCTGTCTTGGGGGATCTACTTATATAGAGTGGAATAGGAAAAATGGGTAAGCACAAGAGATGTAAGCAAAAGAAGATGAGACAAGTACCCATTGATTACCACCAAAACATCCAAAACTTACAAATTTGAGGCTATGCATGTACAAGACGTGTAAGTCATGCCGAAAAGGTTAAACCATCATAAACTACACATACATTCAACTTTATTATAAAGACAAATATATCAATGTGTTGAAGAAGTTAGAGATGTAAGTAAAAGAAGATGAGACAAGTACACATGGTTATCACTGAAAAAACCAAAACTTACAAATTTTGAGGCCACGCATGTACAAGACGTGTAATTCATGCTGAAAAGTTTAAACCACCGTAAACTACACATGCATTCAACTTTATTATAGAGATAAATATTAAATGTGTTGAAGTTAGAGGTGTAAGCAGAACAAGACGAGATAAGTTTACATTGATTACCACCGAAAAATCCAAAACTTACAAATTTTGAGGCCATGCATGTACAAGACATGTAATTCATGCCGAAAAGGTTAAACCACCGTAAACTACAAATGCATTCAACTTTATCATAAAGAATAATATTTAATGTGTTGAGTTTACTTAACTCATTATAATGCTCATACAGTTAAAGCAAATGACAAGATGAGATAAGAAAACATTGATTACCAATGAAAATTGTGAAGGGAAAATTTGAGGCTTATGTATGCAAACATGTTCAATATCAAAAAAATTAAATCAATATCAATTACATGAGCAATTAACAGTTATATAAGGAGAAGATAACAGACTACTGAGTTTACTTAAACCTTAATCACACTAACCAAATCAAAGTACAAGAGAAGTAGATGACAGAAGATGAGATAGCATATGGAAAGAATATATTCAAAGAAAAGGCATGCACAATATTTTCAAGCTCTAGAATTCACCACAAACAACTCATAGTTGGACAAGGTTAATCAAACTGTTAAATAAATTTTCAAAAGTTTTCCTGAGCACCTGTGCTGATTTATTGATTTCAAAGCATTTATCTATAGCTAGATTTAAATACAAGGCACTCATTGTCATCCTATTTCACGTGAAAACGGACCCACACCCGCAAAATATAATTCTGCAAATTGTGAATTACTCTGCCCTCTTCCTCCTTCAGTTGAAACAAAATCGTGTACATAATCATATTCAAAATGAACTTTGTCAGTAAGCTACCTCGTTTGAACAACTACAGTATTTAGGCTTTCAAGTTTTCAATGAATTTTAAGTTAGTAGAAAATGCCAGTTCAATAGTGCTTTAAACAGCACACAGGCTACAGATTCAAGTACTAACCACTCTTTCAAATGTACAAAGTTACACCATGGCCCAAGCTTCACTCAACCTGCTTGCCAGTCCTCATAAAACTTAAAGAATGTAAAACACTGAGGAAATTTATTAAAATCACCCTGGAATTCATCGAGTAAACTTTATGAGGCAAACAGTCTTGGTCTTGTCAGTTAATACTTAGGTAAATAGTCTTGTAAGCAGAAGGCAGGAGCTAACTAAGCCTTAGAATCCGTAATTACAGTTTTTTTTTTTCCAATTGTAGTCATTATCCTTTCAATGCAAGTAGTTTATTTTCAGTTGTTACTAAAATTGTGGCTTTAGTTGACAAAATTAGAGTAATTATAAGTATTAATTTGATGAAATTGTTAGCATAAGATTAAAACAAAATATATGAATGGAAGTTTGCTAAACTAGAAATAGGAATTATCACGGTTGAAAAAAAGGGTTTAATGACACATGAAACAGTCACGTCTTACATCTCATGTTGTTAAAGAAAGCAAAATTAATCAAAATGCTGTAAATAAAAACAACAAAACCTGCTACATTTCATGCAACCAGATGCTGAATAATTAAGAAATAATGTATTAAAAAAATAAGAGCAATAAGAAAACTGTACGATAACAATCCGAGAAAAATTGAATAGCTACATCAACAACATGCAGTGGCAAGTCAACGGGCATATCAGTTAGAAAGCAACACACGAATTAGTTCACCATACCAAAAAACAAAGCAGCATTGGCAGCTCAAATTAAAGAGATTATAGCAAGAAAATAAGTCTATGACCAGGAATTAGTAGAAAGATTGCTCTAAAAATGTAGCTGAATTTGTATTAAATTGAACCTAATTAATTAATTGAGTTGAGCATAATTTTAACAGTATATCAACCATATTGGTTAAAAATCCTTTAGTTTTTGTTAAATTCCTTCAGGCAACCAAAATAACCAGTAATAAAGGAACCGCACTCTAAGCTGCAATGGAGTTTATCAGCAAAAGATGCAACTCAAAGTTCAAAAAAAGAATAAAGCGCAGCGTATTGACTCTTCAAGAAACTATCAAATTTTGTAATGTTTTGTTTATTCCGCATTTTGGCCAAGAAACTTTACGATTCCAATCGCTATAAAAAATCACGAACGTTAAAATCCAGAACTGTAATATCGGAAACGCAGCGTTAAATATATTAGATCGAAGATGAATGTTACTGTGCAGTGAGCAATAGGAAAACCGGTATAAGCTTACCTGGTCCGGATTTTTTCTGCTTTTCAGGCTTTAAATGGAGTACTCATTCCATTGGTGAGTCCGGGGCAAGCCTAGCGCTGTCACGACTATAACCAGCTTTCACCAACTGTCAAGCTCTATTGTCTCCATTCTCAGCCACATCAGTCGAAGGCTTTGGCCTTCAAACCGCGCTCGACGACCAAGTGAATTGGTTTAAGTTGCCCAGCACAGATCAGACGGATTTGCATTAGATTAATCTCATCGAACCTTGGGTGGTTCTAAAACCGTGATCGGTTTCCATGAGCCCGGCTTCGGTTTTAAATTTGTAGAACCGATTTTAATAAATAAATTTTACTTTGAAACATCCGTCTCGATTGGTTAATTTTTAAGAAAAATATTATTTTTTTGCATTTTTCTGTTTTTAATTTTCAGAAGAGAATGTATTTTTATTATTTTATAAGTTATTAGATGTTTTTGAATTGAGCATGAATATAATCTCATCACTGTAATGTATTGAATTTGTGATATTAAATTTAAAGTATTTAATTTTTTAAAAAATATTTATGATGGGTAAGGTTGTTGAACCTTTAAATCTAACCACAGTAACCAATGGTAAGAACTAAAATTGGTATTTTCATAAAGTTGAGGACTGAATTATCATTAAGGCGTATTGAAGAATACCTAACTGCCATTTCCCCTTTAAAATTTGTTTATGATATTCTCTAACCGTGTAATACAATATTTCATCTTATGTTAAATTAAAAGAAATAAAAATTATACGAATTACACTATTGGTTTTTGTATTACACAACCGGATCTTGTTTTACAAAACTTACACGGTCGGGTAATGATTGTACGATTTTTCGATTTCAACACACATTTCATTAATTTTAAAATTATATATATATATTGTACAAAATGAGTCCACGTTAATGAAAATTAGTAAAATAAAATTAAAATAAAAAAAAAATTAACATATGCACTGTTTTTACTCAAATTGTTTGTAAATATTAGAGAGGAGGGAATGTGAGGAGGATAATTTTTTACGTTACTCATAATTTGTAAAAAAAATATTTATGTAAAAATAGAAAAATTGAGCACAAATTTTAAACTATTAGTACATTAGTATTTGTTGCATGTAATCCAAAAATATAATTTATAAACTATTAGTATTTTCTTGTAATTTTTTTATTAAACATATATACGGTTAATCAAGCACGTCACTTGCTAAGACAAAGTCATTCTCTTATTTACTTATTAGAAGATATATATATATATATATATCTTCATAATTTAAGGGACAACTTTACTTGAACAAATTAGTAATTACAAATATTTGATTAGCTAAGTGTCACCAAACACCAAACTATTGCCATGCTCATTACATGTATTTGCCCACGCATCGATACCCACAACATCAAGGACCTGTTTGGCAACTTAATAATATTAGTTGTACAACGTTGTTTTGGATTAAAGCCATCAATTACTCCATTTTGTTCATACATAACTCCTCTGGTTGGTTAAAGCTCATTTTCATAATTTATATACCTTCCAAGCGTGCATCTAAGATCCTTCAAAATTTTTGTTTCGTTATTAATGTCAAATGTTATTTTAAATTACATTTACTTCGATTTATACTCCTTGGTTGTCAAATTTCATATTTATTATTTGTGTTATTAGACAAATTCATATACTATTTTTACACGTTATAATTTGTCTCTTAATATAGTGTCCATGTTAATTGAACGATGATTTTTATTGTTTTTTTAAAATTACATTATATTTTATTTAATAAATTTTTATTTGACATTATAAAAAAAAAATATCTTATTAATAACAAGAAAGGTAAGTTAATACTAATTTAACTATGATGTTTTTAAAAAATTTATTTAAGTTTTTATGTCACTATTTATAATATTGATGATTTAATTTTTTCTTTGGCAAGGATGTTTAATAATATTTTTTAATATATATATATATATTTATATATTTATATATTTTCTCGATAACAATGATAGTTAACTTTTCTTTTATGTACAAATTAAGTTGAAACTTAAAATTCTTCTTGGAGTTATAATAAAAATATTTTTGATCCTTCATTATGTCATATTTATGTTAAATATATTTTTTAACATGTAATAATGAATTTCATAATAATTGTTTTAAAATGTAATAATAGATGTCATAGACATAAAAATTTGACTTCAGGTATTGGCTCTATAATTAAATCATATTACCAAATTTTACTCTTTAATATTTGGTAATTCAAATATTAGATACTAAATTGAAAATAAATATAATTTTAAAAAACAATTAAACGATTTTTTATTTCAAAAATTATCAATAACGTAAAACCAAATGTCCCTGCAGATTTGACAATGTTAAAACCAGGGTCCACATAAAATCAATCTCGACCGTCAGATGAACTCATCCATTAGATGGTAGAGAGACCACATAAAGATACCCCAGTAAACCCACAAGAAGTGACAGAACCCAGTTTCAAATCTCGAACAAAACCATAAAGGCAAAGAGGGAATGGCAAATCCCGTAATAAATTTAAAAATTGAAGGACAATTAAATGACAGCGAGCAGAGAGCTAGCCAGCAGCCAATAAAGCCATTCATCCCATCCCAACAAAGCCCAGTGCCTGCCATTTGCCATTTGCCATTTGTTTTCTCTCTCTTTAAATCGCCTCTCTGTCTCTCTTGTGGTTTTCCTTTTCTCAATCGTGCGTTTCATTTTACCTCTCGCTCTCTTCTCTATCCCTCTCTCATCATCTTCTCAGATTTGCGTCCTCTTCTCGATCCCCCAACTGTAAGTCTATCTAACCCTAATTTTCCAGTTATGCCCCTCGATCTTTTTTATTATTCAAGATCCCTAATTTTATGTGTTTTTCTTCTTGTTTCGTGTTGCATGCGACTGATTTTGATTTGATGGTTATCCGATTGCGAGTTTCCATTATTTGTTAATATTTTTGGGTCGGTGCGATTTTTTTGTTAATGAATTGTTAATATTGATCTGTGATTTAGTTAATATTGGTATTGTGCATTTTTTTCTTGATATGATAAAGGTGAAATGATGATTTTGGAGTTTGATTTTTGATTTGTCGGTACACGTGTCAGCTCCAATCATAGTTGTGTGTTGATTGGATTGGGACTTTTCTAGGGTTTTATCATTGTTGAAGTTTAGGTTGATGATCAATTGTTTCTGGTTGTAACTAACAGTAATTCTAATGCGAAATGTGCTTTTGTTAACTCTCGTTTTCATGTAAGTGGAATTGTATTCATCTTACTTTTTATGTGTTAAATAGATTATCGATATTTTCTTTTATTGTCTTTTGGGTTATGCACTATCTTGACAAAATTTTGGAAGCCTGTGATGTAAATGTGTGTAATATGTGAAATGATTTTGTAAATGGGCTGTGCTGAACTCTCCTTTTTCATGGAAGTGGAATTGTACGTGGCTTACATGAATGAAGGCTTCTTTTTTATTGGCTAATCTGATAAATGGAAATTTCTTTCATTATCTTCCTTTAAATTTCAAAACTTGCAAATACTAGTATATTTGTTTCTCTTTGTGTGGTGTTTTGCCCATGAAAGTAACACGGGTTTTAATTTTTTGTAGGCAACCATGAGCGACGAGGGAGAAAAAACTTGTCCACTCTGTGCGGAAGAGATGGATTTGACAGATCAGCAATTGAAGCCTTGCCGATGTGGGTACGAGGTCTGTGACAGTAATCTTTATGACCTTTTATGCATGAATCAGGTTTCTGGTTGATTGATTGTTGCAGATGCTGATAGGAGGCACTGATATTGTGCCATTATCTAACGATCGTGATATGAAAATAGATATGTTGTACTATTGAGAAATGAGCTCTCTGGGTGTTTAGATTTTAGTTTCCAATGGAATATTAGTTCTTAAGTTGAATGTGACATTATTGTGTTTCCACCTCTTTCAGCTTCTCAATAGTTGTTCTTAAACCTGATAATGATACATTTTAAATTTATTGAGTCCAAAGCATCTCAATATTACTGAAGAACATATAAAATCGATTTAACTTGTTCAAGGAAGGCTACATTGCATAGTCAGGGAAATATATGTATTTTTCTATCGTTTTCTGGCATGTTGTATGATTTTGGGGGCTTGGAACCTGACATGGGATAATGCTTGAACTGATTTTTGCTGTTTTCTATATTGAAGTATCTTTGCATCTTTTCATGTTTAGATTTTAGGGTTTTTTTAACTGTATGCAGAATTTGTTATTGGATAATGCTCGTAATTTGTTCCAAGTATAAGATGCTCCTTTTATTTACCGCCCTTTCACGACAAATGATTGATGATGGGTATTCTCACAAACATAAGTTGTCCATGCTCACAAGTGTAATAGCTTTTTGATGGCAATCTCTAAGATTCTTAGTCCCACGTTCAAGAGTAAGCAAATGTCTTTTGCAAAGTCTTGTCTGTCTTGGCTGGTGTATAGTAACGTGTCCTTCTATTTCACCAAGTGTTACTGAAAGTTGCAGTTAATTGTGATTTTATATGATGAATTATTAATACCTTCTTTTTAATCTATTTAATCTCTCTCTAGCTGATGTGTTTAAGTGAAGGTGAATTATAAACATGCTAGTAGTCGTTGGTCTCCTATAATCTATCCATTTTTATTGTCATTTTCTCAGAAATCACATCTGAAATTTAATTCATTACACTTTCTGTGTCTTTTTAGATATGTGTCTGGTGTTGGCATCACATAATGGACATGGCTGAAAAGGATGACACAGAGGGGCGGTGTCCAGCATGCCGTGCCCCTTATGACAAGGAAAAGATTGTAGGGATGGCTGCAAATTGTGAGAGGTATTTATTTTGCTCAATGTATTTTTTTGGGCATGTGAGAGTTCGTAGCGTGTATTTCTTCCTTCTCACTTTTCCCTAACAATATTATTATCTTATTTTTAAATGTTTTGTTTTGTAATCTTTATAGAATGGTGGCTGAAATCAATATGGAGCGAAAAATGAAGTCACAGAAGGCCAAGACTAAATCTTCCGAAGTGAGGAAGCAACAACTCAGCAGTGTCCGAGTGATTCAGCGGAATCTTGTCTACATTGTTGGGTTACCTCTTAATTTGGGAGATGAAGAAGTAATCTTTCTCTCTCTCTCGCTTTCTCTGTGTGTGTGTCTGTTGGTTTGGGGGGAGGGGTGTAATTTCTTTGTTTCTCTCTCCCTGTTACTCCTCCACATGTTCTGAATATGTTTTTGACAATGTTCTGCAGCTTCTTCAGCATAGAGAATATTTTGGTCAGTATGGGAAGGTTCTGAAAGTGTCCATGTCTCGTACAGCTGCTGGTGTCATTCAACAATTTCCAAACAACACTTGTAGTGTGTAAGTTTTAAGTGTTTTAATAAGTCTAGGTCTACTTTGGTATGAAATGGTGGACCTTATGTTTGCTTAACGTTTTTTAGTTATCAGTTCTATTCTAATGGATCTTTGATGTTAATGTACCACTTTTGCGGTTGGATCTTTTGACGTCTATTTGTTAATGCTTTGGGTATTTTAGTACTATGAAGTTTGCTTGTGACTATTTTTCTTATACATTATTTGCCTGCTTATTATTTTGTTGTATCATACAAAGACTTAGCTTATTTTTAATTTTATCTTACATCTACATATCTCGTAACTTTGTTGCTGCATTCTATCTTTTACTTGCAGATATATTACTTACTCAAAAGAGGAGGAAGCAATTCGATGTATTCAGTCTGTACATGGGTTTGTTTTGGAGGGTAAATCTTTAAAGTACGTTCTAGTTTACATTTGCCAAACCTGCCACTCTTTTATGGTGTCCATATTTGCTGGGTCTTCTTTATAAGATTTGTAATTTTCAGATTAATTATTTCAGGGCATGCTTTGGGACCACAAAATATTGTCATGCTTGGCTGAGAAATATGGTATGTACCTTAAATATTATTTTGCCTGCTTCTATATGATATAAGAAATATTTTTGTGATATCATTTATGAGGGTTGGATTTCTGTTGGCTCCAGCCTTGCACCAATCCTGATTGTCTGTATTTGCATGAGATTGGTTCACAAGAGGATAGTTTTACAAAAGATGAGATTATATCTGCCTACACAAGGTAATCTAAATTTGTGGCCTGCAGTTTTTCTTTTTGTCCCATAAAGTTTCTTGTTTTTCTCTGTATCATATGGTGAAATAATTGCGTTACGTACTGTGCCAGATTTCCTTGACAAGAATTGTTTTGCAAACAAAGACTTGCTTCTCCTTTGGAAATATAACCCTTACTGCCTTGCCATTTCAGATATTACTGTTATATATTCTGATAGAACGATACCAATACAATAAGTAGAATGGTTTTTTCACAGGAGTAGAGTTCAACAAATTACTGGCACAACAAGCAATCTGCAACGGCGTTCAGGGAATTTGTTGCCACCACCATTTGATGATTATTGCCACAGTAGTGCTGCTGCTTCTACTACAAAACCTATTGTAAAAAATCCTTCAAATGTAAGTTCTATCTGCATTTTCTATTACTGTTTCTCAAAAAGGCTTTTATTGCTTTTCTTAAGCTGTTATAGTTTACTTATACCAGTTTAGTATTATATATACCCTTTGGCCCTATGGTTTATGATTCTTTGACAAGTTAAATTTATTCTCGTTCTTGTTTGCCCCATGTTATGAAACATTGTGGTCAGACCAGATTGATTGCTAGGTGCAACCCTTTTATCGGACATCTAGGCATTCACTTGCATCTGACAATGGTTTTGATTTTGTTACATTTAATATCTAGCAGAATACAGCAAGCATTACTAGAGATTCTACCCCAAATGGAGGCTCCGGTAGATCAGTGGCTCTTCCTGCTGCAGCTTCCTGGTATATCATTTACTTATATTTACTTCTACTTTTAGTTTGGTATTTCTTAGTTGCTAGTCCTGAATATGTTGTTACACGCGGTAGGGGAATGCGTGCTTCAAACCAGCAGCCATTGGCTGCTTCAGCATGTTCTAATGGGGCTTCCAAGCAAAAACCTGACACTATAGGTGGTGCTTTGGCATTTTCATCTGCTGTTGTAAATTCAACTCCAGCATCTGCATTGCATGGTGATGTTGTGAAAAAACCAACGATAAATGAAGATAGTCAAATTATTTATTCTAAAGGCAAGTCGGATTCCTTGAAACAACAAGTTGGTGTGGACTCTCGAATCTCTCCTGCTGAGATACCTGCTACACCTAATGGAGAGTCTACTACTGTAATTTTGAGTAGCCAGGTGTCTAGTCCATTATCCAAGTATACTGATAAAGGCCTCAGTATGCCACCAATTACCAAAAATTCTTTAGACAATACTGGCCATTATTGTGTTTCTGGTCCTGAAAAGGAAGGGAATGTTGCAACAGATGTTAAGTTGCAGAACTTATGCTCTGATAAGTCAGCAATGAGCATAGATAGGAATGTAACGAATGACCATTCAGGTTTAATTAGATCTACTAGTTCACTTCCTGATCATGGCATGATTAAATCGCCCAGGGACCGAGGGTTACAACAATATTATGCTGACCAATCTAGAGAACCTTTAACGTCACCAATAACTGGAAAACCTTCTACATCAACAAATGATGTGTTTGTTTCTAGGGAACAGTTCGATTGGAGGACTGATCCACAAACTCAATCAATGACTGATGCAAGCCCGCAAGAAGAGGAAGATGTATTATCTTTTGATAGTCAAAGACTAAAGGATCCAGAAGTTGTATGTCATTCAACTTATCTGCCAAATTCAGCCAATTCACTCCATGTTTCAAATCACTCAAGGTCTCATTCTTTGCAACATAATGAGGCTTTTGGTAGCATTAATTTAAATGCTGATCTTCAGTTTGTAGATAATAAAATTAGTGATGGTACGCACCGACATTCATCGAGCATTTCTTTAATATCAAATGGATATCCTGAGAAGTTGGCTCGGAGTTCTGCTGGTTCAGATAGGAGTTCAGAAGATGCATTTTTGCTTTCAAATGAGGATACAGGGAATCCCAGGGG
The DNA here is from genome assembly GCA_035584115.1 of Cedrela odorata. NCBI lineage: Eukaryota > Viridiplantae > Streptophyta > Magnoliopsida > Sapindales > Meliaceae > Cedrela > Cedrela odorata. Next base: position 13,517,474 of record JAXCLQ010000005.1, on the reverse strand, counting down.
GAGATTCCAGGGTGATGCTGATGTCAATGGTGCTATAGATACAGGAGAGAACAGCATTATCTCAAATATTTTGTCGATGGACTTTGATGCATGGGGTGACCCTTTAGCTTTGCCTCAGAATTTGGCCAAGATGTTGGGTGAGCCTGAGAAAGAACCTAGTTCGCTTAAAATGTCGTGTTCCTGGAAAGGACATAATAACAATCAGTCCAGGTTCTCTTTTGCGAGGCAGGAGTCGAAGAATCATACATTTGATGTTGAACGATCTTTTAGTGCTTTCAGTCAGTTGCCGAAGAGCCATTCATTCAGCCAAGATTTTGCTGAAAATAGAGAACCATTATTGAACAATATTGGGATGCATAATGGATTCTATCCCAGTAGTTTTGAGGAATCAGACAATTTTACCAGCAATCCTTCGGTTTTCCCTGCTAATAAGCTTTCTGGTGAGTATCATTATAGTATAATGATAAGTTTGCCCTCTATAATCTCTATCTTTCCATGCCAAGAGTTGTTAGTTTGACACCTATTTTTTTTGTTTTTGTTGATATTTGTATGCATTTAGTTTTTTCTTGGTTTTTATATTTTATTTTTAATTCATGTTTCATTTTCTTATTGGCTGGATTACTCCCTGATCTTTCAACCCTAGTAATCTGATTAATTATAGAAACTTTTTAACAATGCTGATAAGCTTTATTGCTTTTGGAGGTTATGAAGAATTAATATTGAGTATGACATCTTGTCCTCTATACATTTCTTTGCATCTTTCTTTGTTTCTTAGCAAAAAGAGTTAATATCGAGTACTATTGTGATCAGGTTATACAAGCTTTATCAGAGATATATGGTTTTGGTTTAGTGTTATAACATTTGATTATAGTTATGGTTAGTGTTGGAAGCGTTGGTGCCATATGGGCTTTAAAAAGGCTAACTCATTTGAAATTGAAGTGATATCATAGGTTGCAACTCAATTTTTTGTAGGTTCTAGGTTTTTATTAGTCGATATTATGTATTTATACAATGCTTCATAGGAGGCTTGGCGGCAGTTGTGTTTTATTTGAAATTGAATTGGAATTGTTGGTTGCAGTGAAAGGTGGTGTTGCCTGCTCATTTAACTTTTTAGTGCTAGTTTTAGATTATTTGTCGATGGTTTATGGTTGGTTTTTCTGGAATGTATCTTGAAAAGTATTCGGTTGGTTATGGTTTTTGGCTTTTAGTTCCTACTATGATATTATTGTGTTTCATCGTGTCTTTCATCAATTTATCTTACTAAAGTTATGCATTTGTCTTTACTGGTAGACTTATAAATATTTCTTTTCTGAAATCTTGTCACTGCATCTTTTGTTGATATGCAAGCAGTCTTTCTGCATACATAATTTTAGGGGTTTTGTTTTCCTTTTTCTTGATATATATTTTTTTTCAAATTTTTTATTTTAAATGGAATTCAACTATTGTGTTTATGTTACTAGAAATTTTGATAATTGATGGCTAATTGAACTGACCCAAATACTTTTTCCAATTAAATTTAGCAGCTTCAAGATCTCAAATCTCTGCGCCACCTGGATTCTCTGTTCCTAGCAGAGCCCCACCTCCAGGCTTTTCTTCTCATGAGAAAGTGGATCAGTCTTTTGACAGTATGCCTGGTTAGTTGTCATATTGTTTGTTTGGATCTTATGGTGAGATATCTTTTTTTCAGAAAATTTGCCTATTGAAGGGGCCCAAAATTTCTTGCATTTGCTTTGCAGGAAATCATTTGCTCAACTCTTCCTCCCTGTTGAGAAATACTTATAAGACACAGCCAGCAGAAAATCATGGGAGCAACGGAGATATTGAATTTATGGATCCTGCAATATTGGCTGTTGGTAAAGGCAGACTTCAAAGTGGGCTTAACAACCCCGGCTTAGACATGCAGTCTCATTTCCCGACACAGTTTAATGCCTTCGAAAATGAAGCAAGGCTGCAATTAATGATGGAAAGATCTCTCTCCCCACACCAGAGCCTGAGATATACCAATATTGGTGATAGTTTCTCTTCTCTTGGCGATTCTTATGGAATATCTCCGAGGCTGATGAACCAAACACAAGTGAACAATCTATCCCCCTTTGCTCAGCTGTCCATGCAACAATCACGAAATTCACTCATTTCAAATGGTCACTGGGATGGGTGGAATGAGGTTCAGGGTGGAAACAGTTTAGGCATGGCAGAACTCCTCAGAAATGAGAGATTGGGGTTTAATAAATTTTATACTGGTTATGAAGATTCTAAGTTTCGGATGCCCAATTCAGGTGACATATATAACAGAACATTTGGGATGTGATTTGTGTTAGAATAAGATTTCGTACATTGCTTGATAGGAGGTGGTGTCACAGAAGAAGCGTACTGATCTTGTACAATTTTATCGCGTGGTACTCGAGGATGGGACCGAGGCATAGCTGGTATCTTTCGGCCAGCTGATGATGGATCAAACTCTTGAAAAAGGGGCCTTAAAAATCGGGTCTGGAAACCAACAGGTGAGGATAAATAAGTTATATTAGTATTGTATTGGACTGAGAAGGTACTTATCTGTGTTTGGTAGTCTCATTGGTCAGTTTCCTTGGGCATAAAATGGTGTTGATATTAGTTGTCAACACTCTTATTAAAGCAACAATAGCCTTTTCAATTTGGAAGCAATTTCTGCTTTTTTCTACCTGGTTAAATGTGGTGGTGGATGGAAGTTTGTCTGTCTTGTGCGCTGAGTTCATGTGTTAACGACCTCAATTTCATTTTTCTTCACGTAAGTGTGAGAAATGACACGCAAGGGCTGAGTTTTTAAAGTGAGCAGTGGCACAAGACATGTTTAACTCATAAATGGACTAAAAGTTCGCGTGCACTGATTATTTACATTCACATCATGTAGCTAGCTTGTTACGTATTCAGACACTGATTAAATTTGGTTTCTATGAATGCAGGTAAAGTAAGCTGTGATCTTTCAACATTTAGTGTGTATTGCGGAATGCTTAATATAATCTAACTAGCAGGTTGATCCCTCCATATATTTTGAGTGTTTTGCTCCAAATTACAGTTAATAGTAAATGTTTGGTTGACGATCTTTCAACTTAATTAGATTAAAATCTGAGATGATATATTGTCTGCGAGTGTGTTACCATTGTACTGCCTTTTTTTCAGCTGAGATTTGTTAAGTGAGTTACCATTAAAAAATGTTATTATAGTTCAGTGCTAAGTATTATATGACTCAAGTTTAAGTTTCTGACAATGGAATTTAGTTATTTATTTGTAAGAGGAGAAAGTGGAAGCCCTGGAGCTCAATTTTCGAGCCAAGGCCCAATTTAAATTTGATTAGGGCTTGAGTTCAAATATATATATATATATATGGATGTATGTATGTATGTATGCATGCATGTATATAAATATATATATATATATATATTCAATAAAGTTCAAATATTTTTATTTTGTTAATTTATAGTTTTATATAAATTTTATTGTAAATATATAAAATACATGGTAGAGAATTTGAATTCACAAGAATGTGGGATAATATATTCATTCTTGAATTATAATAATTATTGTCATATAAAATAATACTTATTTATTATTTAATATTATTTTAAGTATAAATAGTTACATAAGAGCAATTTTGGGAAAATTATAAAAAATTATGAAATTGGTTAAGTTGTAAAAATAAAGTAGAGTTAATTTTTCCTAAATTATAAAGAGTGACGTCTATACTTAAATTTTGATATTATATAAATATATCATAAATATCAAAATTTTGAAAATAAACATGATTTGTATTTTAAAACACGTTTGTTACAATTAACTCAATAGAATGTCTCAATAACACATGGGAAACATAATCTAAATAGTTTAAAATACATTAAAAATAAAAATAAAAATCTTAAGCAAAACAAAGGATTATATTTATTGAAAATGTGCGTGCTTGCATGACTATATTTGCTGAAATTTATTGAAAATGTGTGTGCTCTTGTGATGGCCGTGATTGAACTCTAAAAATGTTATTACGGGGTGACACACAAATTAGAGTTTGCTTAGGAAACAAATTTTAAGAGTGTAACATGGGGTAACATATAAATAAGGGTTTGGATAAGAGAAAAACTCTAAAAATCTTAGTGTCCCAAAGAAATTAGGGGTGTTGACTTCATCTATAAATTAAGAATTTGGTATTGTGTTGTCAACATTAAGATAATAAAGAAAGTAATGAGATTAATGTGATTTAATATTCGTTCTAGAAAGACAAAATTTAAAATTTTAGAGAGTATTCACTAAGAGTATTCACTAAGAGTATTCACTAAGAGTTAGTGAGTGGTCTTGTAATAATTTTTAAGTGATTAATAAAAAGGTTAAGGACAAGAGACCTTTGTAAATTTGTGTTTATGTTGGCTTACTTGTGCAGGAAATTGGCGAAAAAGTGAATGTTGGTCAAGGGGGACTTGACGCATCGCGGGGTTGACTGCTATACATAAAAAGAGGCTCGTGACAATTGGTATTAGATCTGTATTAAGCGGAAAAGCACCGTTTGGGGTAAAATCGTGCTTACTCGTGACGAAAAATACACACAATGGTGGAGATACCGTTAAAGACCGATTAAATCATTTGGAGAAAGCTAATAGAGTGATTGCACCCGATACACCTACGTTGGTTGATCAAATAGGAGCCATAGTTTAAGAAATGGTGTCATTGAGAGGTAGAATAGTGAATCTAAAGGGGTTTTATGAAAATCTTGAAAAAGATTGCCAAGAGTGGATGGACACTATGGATGAAGACTTTGTTGCTGCGAATAATGCTTTGAGGGGGCAATTAGGGGACTTTGAGATCTAGATGGTGGTGATCAAGAGAGCTTTAGGCAACATGCATCAACAAGTTAAGTCAGTTCCCTTGAAAGTAAAAGTGCCCGAGCCAAAGGTTTTTGTTGGGGCACAAAACACAAAAGAGTTGGAAAACTTTTTGTTGAATATTGAGCAGTATTTTAGACAACCCATATTCTAAAATTGGAACAAGTAGACATAATCAGCATATATCTCACTAGTGATACTAAGTTATGATAGCGTACGAAACTGATTGAGGATGCTGAGGCGCAAAGACCACCCATTCAGATATGGGAGGCATTGAAGAGTGAATTGAAGGCTCAATTCCTACCAAACAACGCGATATGACATGCTAAGAAAAAATTAAAGAGATTAAAGCACACTGAGATTGTGCAAGATTACGTGAAAGAATTCAGTTCGTTAATGCTAGATATTCGTAATATGTCAGAGGATGACAAACTTTTCAATTTTATATCAGGTTTGCAAAATTGGGCGCAAATTGAATTACAGAGGCAAGGTGTTAAAGATTTGTCTGCGGCAATTGCAACGGCTGATGAGCTGATTGACTATAAGCTCGAGCCTTAATATGAGCAAAAGAAAGCTGGCGAGGGTAAGAAGAAAAAGAAGGCTAAAACTTCCAAGGGCGAAGGCTAAAAGAAGAAAAGAAAAACTAACAAAGTCAAGTCGCAAAAGCAATGAAAATTGAGGTGTTTTCTCTGTAGTAGACCCCATAGGGCAAAATAGTGCCCAAAACAAGTCAAACTCAATACAACGCCAAACAAGAGGCACCAAGTGAGGCCAAAATAAGTGTGTCGAAGTTGAACCCATTACAGCAACAGAGATGCAATGCTTTGCGGATTGTTGAATCTTACCGAAGGCTTATGTACTTAACGACATATGTCAATGGGAAAGAAGTTCGGGTTATGTTGGATACAAGTACCACAAACAACTTTATCACAGATCGAGAGATAGAGCGATTGGGGTTGAAAGTTGAAGGCACACAATACACGGTGAGGGCCGTAAACTCTTCAAATATAGTCATGTAAGGCATAGCAATAAGCACATTGAGCATCGAAACAAGGGAGGAGAAAGTCAGATTTTTTGTTCTTCTACTCAAAAACTTCGAACTCATTCTTGGCTTAGAATTTTTTGTGAAAGCAATGGCATATGTGATGCCACACATAAGGAATTTTTTTATTACAGGAAAAACACCAAAACTTGTAC
>JAXCLQ010000005.1:13493071-13511333 GCA_035584115.1 Cedrela odorata | reverse complement strand
CTCCAAAGTGTCATGCAATTCAACAAAGGGTTAAAGTAAAGAGAGACGTTTTACATAGTGACACTTGTTGAAATCAAGTCATATCAGGTTGAGGAGGTGTCTGATGAGTATGGGGTTGTGTTAGACGAATTTATTGATGTGATGGCACTAGAATTGCCCAAAGAGTTACCCTATCGATGTGTGATAGATCATCATATTGAATGGAACCAGGGGCGAGACCACTTGCTCAAATTCTTTATAGAATGACGCTAATAAAGTTAGCAGAGTTGTGGAAGTAATTAGATGAGCTATTGGATACAACGTACATCCAACCTTCAAAGCACTATATGGGGCGTCAGTGCTATTCTAGAAGAAGAAAGATGGCTCATTATGGATGTGTGAATTATTGTGTACTCAATTAAGAAACAATCAAGAACAAATATCCCGTCCCAAATGTGGGAGATTTATTTGATCGGTTGAAAAAAGGTTCTTACTTCACAAAGCTGGATTTGCGATCAGAATATTGACAAGTTTATATTGTTGAAGGTGACGAATACAAGACAACGTGTATGACACGGTATGGATCATATGAATTTCTGCTAATGCCATTCGGATTAACCAATACACGAGCAATCTTTTGCAACCAAATGAATGACGTGCTCTACGAGTTCGTAGATCAATTTGTGGTGGTATATCTTTATGATATAGTGATATACAACGAAACATTTAGAGAACATCTAGAGCATCTAAGGTAAGTATTCACCAAGTTAAGGGAACACAAGCTTTACATAAAGAAAGAAAAATATGAGTTTTGTCGATAAGAAATGTTGTTCTTAGAGTATTAGATGAGCCACGGAAAATTTTGTATAGATGAGAGAAAGATCGAGGCAATCATCGATTGACTTGCACCAATGAGAGTTCCAGAACTGATATTATTCCTTGGACTGGCCAACTACTACAAGAAGTTCATTGAGGGCTACTCAAGAAGAGTAGGCATGCTCACTGACTTATTGAAAAATGAGAAACATTGGGAATGGAATGATACATGGCAGCAAGCATTCGATGAGATTAAAGGGGTAGTTTTTTCTGAAGCGGTGTTTATGTTACCTGACTTTGATCAACCATTTGAATTATGGACGGATGAGTCGGACAGAGCCATTAGTGACATGTTAGTTTAAGATGGGCATCCCATAACTTTCGAGAGCCGAAAGTTAAAAGTTATGGAACAAAGATATTCGACCCACGATAAGAAAATGACGGCGGTAGTACATTACTCGACTATGTGGAGGCATTACTTGCTGGGAATGCGTTTCATAGTCATGACAAATAATGTAGTCAATACTTACTTCAATACTCAGAAGAAATTATTATCCAAACAAGCAAGATGACAGGAATGTATTGCAGAGTTTGATTTCATATGGGTACACAAGGCAGAAAAATAAAACTCAATGGCAGACACATTAAGTCGAAAGAAAGTAGAAGGCTATGTAACTACACTTTCGGCCACAACATCATACATCATCGATCATGTTAGGTAGCATGCAGAGATTGATAATGTATATCAATAGTTGCATGATGAAATTAAGAAAGGTAGTGTGCGGAGATATTGGCTCAAAAGTGGGCTAATTTATGCTCGATGATGTAAATTGTATGTTCCTAGTGGTGAGAACCTATGCAAGGTATTGTTGTGAGAGACGCACGATATGAAATGGGCAGAATATCTGGGGGTCAAACGGATGATGACTTTGTTGGAAAGGTCATACTACTAGCCCAAGATATATGTCAAAATATGTCTAGTGTGTCAACTAGACAAAATCAAGAGAAGAAGACCAGCGGGATTTCTTTAATTATTGCCAATACCAAAGAAACCATGACAGTCGACTTCAATGGATTTCATATCGAGAATGCCTAAGTCAGTAGATAGGTATAAGTCAATATTGGTCATGGTCGATTGATTCTCCAAGTATGCCATCTTTATACCAACACCTCATGCATGTTCAACAGAGAAGTTAGTAGAATTGATTCTCAAGCATGTGATGAAATATTTTGGAGTGCTAGAAGATATTGTGAGTGATAGAGATGCAAGATTCACAGGTAGATTATAGACTTTGCTCTTTAATCTCATGGGCACCAAACTGAAATTTTCTACAGCAAATCATTCTCAAACAAATGGTTAAACTGAGAGGGTGAATGCACCGCTAGAGGAGTATTTGCGGCATTATGTGACGGCTAGTTAGAAAAATTAGGTAGATTTTCTTGACTCAGCCCAGTTTTGCTATCATATACATAAATCATCTTTAATAAAAATATCTAGCGGCATACAAGCTTGTACAAGACAAACATGAGATAATTGAACTAGCCTCTGAAAACTAGCTAAGGTATCTCGTCCAATAAATAAGTATGCCGATGTAAAGCGAAGAGACCTAAAGTTCAGTGAGGGGAATTTAATATTGTTGAAACTTACTCCGCAAATTTGAAAAAAGATTAGTAGCAAGACAATTCATAGAGGACTGGTGCCGAAGTACGATGGACACTTCGAAGTAATGAAGAGAGTAGGCAAAGTTGTTTATAAACTGAAGTTGCACAAGAGATTAAAAATACACTTGACAATACATGTGAGTTACTTAAAATCCTTTCACAAGGACTTGGTCGATGTTGAGCGATAACAAACCAAACGAGTTCCACTAGTGATCCAGAAGTAATTTGATAAAGAGGTCGAGAAGTTCCTTAATCATCGGACCATGAGGCAGAGTAAGAAGAACCGAAGAACAGACTATTTAGTTCAGTAAAAAGAAGGAAGCGCAGCGGATGCAAGCTAGGAACGAGAAATCACGTTATGGCAATTCGAGAAACAATCAAATGACTACCTCTTTAATACAACGAAGACGTCGGGCTCTTCAAGTGATGGTGGTTTGTTACAGTAATTAAATCAAAGTGCATCACCTTGTTGCAAGACGAGTCATAGTCGAACTTTAAGAATGCTAGCATGGGGTAGCACACAAATTAGAGTTTGGTTAGGAAGCAAACTCTAAGGGTGCTAACATATGGTGACACTTAAATAAAAGTTTGGCTATGAGGCAAACTCTAAAGATCTTAGTGTCCTTAGAAAGCTAGAGGTGTTGGCTTTATTTATAAATTGAGGGTTTGGCATTGTGTTTCCAACTTCAAGAGAATAAAAAGAGTATTGAGATTGTTGTGATCTAATACTCGTTCTAGAGAGACAAAATCTAGAATTTTGAAGAGCATTCACCAAGAATTAGTGAGTGGTCTTGTAATCTTTTTTAAGTGATTAATAAAAAGGTTAAGGGCAAGAGGCCTTTCTAAATTTGTGTTTGTCTTTGTGGTTACTATTTGTATTTGTGTTGACTTACTTGTGCAAGAAATTGGCGAAAAAGTGAGTGTTGGTAAAGAGGGACTTGACACATCGCGAGGTTAGCCATTATACACAAAAAAAGCTCCGTGACACCATTCTCAATGAAAACTCTTTAGGTGCATGGTCTCCTTCAATGACAACCTTAAGAATGTCGTGAGTTTGACAAAGACGTTGATGAAGATTATGCATACTAAGAATGCTTGTTCTCCCCTTGAAAACGGTCTTAATGATAGCAAATGAATATGCTTGTAATACACATAATATTAGAATTGTTAATGAAAGTTATCACTGTAAACATTCCAATTGTCAAGTCTAGAATTAGTGAAATGGCTTTATTGGTAGAGACTAAGCATGCTACGAAAACATTCTCTTCGTGAAAAACCATTGCAATAGTAAAAGGACACGTCTACAATAAGAATAAGTTCAAGGTCGTCTGTGGAGGTCACCAATGCAGACACTTAGATTATTAAATTAGATAAACATATGAAATATTGTAGAAAAAAAAAATCTCAAGAGAAATGAGCAGAGCCTCAATAAAAGACAGAAAAAATTCCTTTATTTTTTACCGTTCTATTATTTATTGGCAAGAAGAGAGAACATCGTTCACTAAATTAGTTTACATATCAATTACCTCGATAATATGCCAACCAACACTACAAATACTATGCATAATTACTTGTTTTTTTTAAAAAAAAAAAACTAACATGAGAATTTAGATCATGACTATCATATTACATCCCATCAATCTTCTTATATTATTGTGAGATTTACAACATTCACTACAAATATTGAAAGAATATTTAACCCATAATAAAGTGGAATGTCCTACCATTTGTAGGACTTGGACTCACTTTAGAGAGCTCTTTACCACCCAGCCAAGTAGCTGGGGGCCATGCATAATCTACTTTACACTGATAAAGCACTAAGGCTCACATTATATTCACCTTTTTTTGTCTTACATCATTAAATGAGAATGGTTGGCAATTAACATTATTTATTTGATGCAAACAAAGTTAAACCAGGGTGGCTTAAAATTAATATCTTATGAAGGACACTTGTTGCTCAAATGGTATCAAGGATGCCTCTTCACCAAGAGCATGATATCGTGGTGGTTTATATTGCAGTGGCATGAAGTATATGCCTTATAAACACTTAATGTCCATACATATCGAAGGTGCCTTCTTTTGAGAATGCTTCCATATTGAGAGTGCCTTACATATTTTGATGAAAAGCCCAAGGTGGAACATTTTCAAAATGATTTTGTCTCGTATAGAATACTTAACACTTCTCTAATATCGAGATTGCATTACAAACTTTGGTGATGCATTTGAATGGAACATCTTCAATTTATTTCCGCTTTATGCCGAATACTTAGCACTTCCTTGATATCGAAGACGTCTCACCACCAAAGGTGCTTAAATACTGAGAACACACTTTATAACTTAATGACATATTGGAGGTGAAACCTATCAAATATATTTTCGCCCATAGAGAATGCTTGGCTTTTCCTTGATAGTGAGAGCATTTTACATACTTCGGTGACATGTTAGAGGTGAAACATCTTTAATAAGACTCTTACTCCTGCAAAATACTTGGCGCTTCCTTAATATCATTGAGAGTGTCCTACATACCTTAATGACGTATTCGAGGTAAAACGTTTTCAATTTGTATCCACCTCGTGTAGAATACTTGACACTTCCTTGATAATGAAAATGCCTCACAATAAAAAATGCTTCGATACAAAGAGTGCTTTATATACCTTAAAGACATGTAAAGTAGAACCTCTTTATTATGATTTCACCTGATGAAAAATACATATTACTTCAACTTAATTGTGATACTTAACGCGTAACACACTTTCATCATTATCGACTCAGCACGCGTGTCACATCTCTATGAATTTTTTGTGTGGCATGCATAGTCATCAAGTATTGACATAACATATTTTATTATTAGTGAAATTTCAATACAAGTTGGATTAAAGTAAATAGACTTGGTAAGGTTATATATATATATATATATATATTTATCAAAATTTTCAAATCATTCAACGTGGCATAAACATTTTATGAATTCGTGTAGTTACTGGTAATGATAGCATTAAGAGGATAAGGCTTGGGAAAAAATTAAACAAGAATGAGCAGCAGTGGTGGTGGGTGAACCTTTTCACGTCTATTTTGATTTCCAATTAGTATGGTATCCTAAGAGAAAAATTAGCTTACCCTTTAAATTGTGCAAAGCCAATGGTACGAGAATATATTGTAATATATGAAATCTATTAAAAGGATGCGTATGATGAAAATAAAGGGTGATTGGAGAAGTACCATATAATATAATAGTCTGTAAAAGAATTCAAGAATATTTTATCATTTTGGATCAACAAGAGGAGTATGAGCATAACAATTAGATTATTATTTCTAAATAGTAGTTGGGTGCTTTTGGTTTCTTTTAAAGAGATCTCTTATTACAACAGGTAAAAAACATTAGGGTTTCATTTCATTTCATGGTTTGTTTGAAGAAATGCCATTTCAAAAAAGTGATTCCAAGCCTCAACCTACTGTAACTAAGCAAAGTTGTTGTAGACATATGTGCTTAGTTCCCTTCTCTTCCCTTTCTCTATGCCCACAAGCATCATAAACCTCCCTACCAATTGGTAGATATATCTCTTGCATTATTACACATTTTAATATTAATTTATTTACTAGAATGCAAATTAGAAAAATAAAAATATAAAAGAAAATGAAACATTAACCATAACTCTAGCACTAAACCCAACAAAAGTAAGAGGGACCATAAATGTAGTGTAAAGAAGAAAGAAACTCCACAAATATTCAACTAGGTTTTGGTCCATCATGTGTTTTAATAACAATAATGATATCTATATGGTGCTTTCATTTTTAGCAAATTCAATCACAAATTATCATTGAGATTATTATTGATTAAAGTGTGTGAGAGGTTAATAAAGAAAAGTGTCATTTCTTTTTCTTTGGGTTTTTTTTTTCAGAATGACCGAAATTTGTGGTTCATTCATAATTTTAATCCTAGATTTTTTTTTTCATAATTTTGACTAAATGTATCAAATTTGAATGAAATTGCCACTCGATATTTTAGAAATCATAGAGGCAATGTATTGTAATTTCAAATGTTTCGATGAAATTCGTCGAGGAACTAGTAACAACAAAATTCCCTTGACATTTATAGGAAATGGACTATTGACAGATTTAGAAAATTTGTGGATCATAATCAATATCTAACAAAGAAAATGCAATGTTTTCATAGTCTTACTTCATCAACAAATTATATTCATTATATGACAAAAAAATCAAAGTCACATCGTAATCAATATATAAAATAAAATCAAGGTCTTGTCACAATCAATACAAACATCTAGACAGTAAACTAAAGGTCATCTTCTTTCTCAACCGTATGTCATTAGATGACCCAAACCCGATCTCACGAAGCATACCCAAGTACTCAATTTATATACATACAAATACACCACAATCACCCTTATACAAATCTTGTTACGGCACACCCTCTCGCAGTCGAGACGTCATGAATGATGACCCATTGTCGGACAACTTTATTCTATGAGCATAAAAATCACATTATCTTAGCATCGATGGCAAAAGCTCAGACAAACACCTAAGCTGGCTCTCAATGAAGTCATTTTGGGTAGTGGCTTTGAGGAATTGTATACGTCAATCCATCGACCGACTAAATCAACAATTGCAACTATGAACCAATGCTTCTGATCAAGGTTGACTGGAATATATACAAACTTCAGGTCAAACCATGTACTTGGGTATCTTATAACCCCGTAGCCTTAGTCTAGAGTCTCTAATTACAACTCACTTTGGTGAATCTTCCATTATGTTTCTTTAAAGTAACCTTACTGAGTTAAATTAAACGTTGTACAATATAAAATAAATGCTTAATTAGGTTCATACAACAGAAGATATCAAAACTTACGTATGTATGAGTCGATTAAGGTCCAACGTTGTGGTATAATATCAAGCTCTTGACATTGTCGATCCTACAGTAAATCCAAATATTAGTTAAAGTGTTGTTATAATTAAACATGTTAATGACAATATAACTTTGTTAGGTGCAATACCAAATAAAACTTACAAAATTCTCCAACCAAGTACCCTTGTCGCATCTTAATATCATCAAGTACCATATGGGTGATGTCTTAAACCTATGTAATTACATATGACCACTGTTACTCTTCCTCATCTAGTTGTTGAATTCTGACAACTGTTTATATGATCATAAGGAACATACAGTCTTTTGCCTCTTCAAATTAACCAGATTTACAAAAGGACAAACCAGTTTCCTAATTCTTTTGATTGTCATCCAAACTTGTACTCAAATCAGGAGAGAAAGTCTCAATAGGCCATTGTAACTAATGCAGGCGCTGGCTCAGGTTTCTATGTAGTTGATACATTGATATATAGAAGGTCATCATCATCGACATGCATATCATTCTGCATGCAAGTACGATGCAACAATATTAGTAGTGGTATAATAAAATTAGTAACGTATAAATCACAATATATGTTTAACATGAACTAGTTCTTACTTGATAGTCATGGGTGAAAGCCTTCTACCATCATCTCTGTCTTGAATGCTTGCACCTTCTGCCTAACAAAAGTCATTTCAAATCAAAATAACTATTGTTGAAGCTAAAATAGTGCCTCCATATTAAAGCGCATTTGCTTATTAGCCTTCATAACTTCATATGCTTGTAAGTATTGTGGGCTCGAAAAGGTGTGGCTTAGAATTGTATAAGTGGACATTAAACCTGTTAGAACTGCGATAAAGGTGAAGAAAGTGGCGTGTCATCAGGAATATACATATCTGCATTTGGAAATGTAGGATCTGTACCGATTCTCACCTACAGATTGCGAGATGCCTACACATAAACATGTATAAGAAGTTTTTTATACCACTTAGTACAATATATCCCAATGTGCTAACAACATGAATTTACCTCATCTTCAACCTTAACTCTAACATACTCTATATTAACGGGAATATCAATGCGAACATTTGTCTTATGGCCAAGTGCATAAGGGTATAAAGGCACATTTCTTTCGTACTCTCTTTCTACTAGCTTGATTGACTACAACTATGTGACTATGATAATAGACTCTCAGCACGAGTAGGCGCTGCTTGTAAAGGAAAAGGCTGCAAATATCACGTTAACTTTATTCATGAATATCATGTTTGTAGATATGTAGTAAATGATTATAGTAAAAAATAGTAAAATGCAAACAATTATATTAGTGGTTGCAAATAACATTTTGTTAATGTTGTTATGCTAAGGGTTCTTCGGGGATGTCCAGCACAACATACGAGGAATCTCGTCATTTGTATTTGCCTCGTACCTTCTCTTATATACGGGGATTGATTCATATATTTATATATGAAAAATATATAAATGTTAGTTGCAAAAATTTTGGCAATCTCCCCTATAATATGGGCATACCTTAATAATTAAACTTACAAATAAACACTTCTAATATTGTTTTGAATCTATCCTACTCCTCACACACACAAGTTCAATCAAAAAAAGGTTTCAAGCACAATTCAAAACCAAATAAAATCGTGTTTATATTATACTATCCATAAGCTAAATTTAGAAATAGTATCTGAAATAAGATTAGAAAACCTTTCAGATTATAGCACTCGCAGTTGTGCTTCTTGTCTTTTAGGGTTGTTATTGAATTTCTTGGACTTTTCTATCAACATTTGCTACAAGTACTTATAAGTCAAAACCCATGACATTGTGCCCTGAGGGTAGCTTTCAAACACATCCAAGTCATTAACCAACTGCAATACAAAGGGGTCCACCTCGCCCCGAGTATCCCTCCCTAATAAAACCTCTCTACAAAGTAAACAAAAGTAGTCTTCAAGGTATTTTGGTTATCCAACACGCTGAAATATGTGTTCTCTTTAAATGTATCTAGTTGTTTCTTTTTAATCCTCAAAGTTTCAAAAAAGAACTTATCTCATAGGCGTTGTATCTTTCTTTTGTTCATTGGTATCTTTCTTTTCTTTAAGTAATTATCGAAATTCAATCAAGTTATCAACCTGAACTCGAATTTGAAAAAATAGATAAGCGTACCAAATACTAGGAATCGTAATTGTTCCTCATATTACGGCCTTGTAGCATGAACTTCTCTCAATAGTACGTTGTGTACTAACATTCCAAAAAAAACAAGCTTTTGTACATTAAAGAACCTACCTCCCAAAACAGGATAGTGCAAAAAGATCAAATTGTGCCGAAGTTAACTTCTACCTTATTTTGTCAACTATCCACATATGGGACAATGAAGTTACAACTGCAGATAAAAATTCATCTTTAGTGATCTTAAATGATATGCTAACATTATGGCTTGGTTCACCCATTATGCTTTAAATGCTACACAATAAACCAACTAGAAATTGATAAAAGTAAAATGGATTACATATTTATTTGCACATACGTATAAAATATTGCACAAATAAAAAAGATTAAACTATTTATTTGAAACACATTTGGATTCCAGTGTAGGACACTAGTTTCCTCAATGAATTTCGTCGATAAATTACACGTTAAACACTAAAATCCCTCAATGAAATTTGTTGTGGGAACCACTGTCATCATCTTCTTCATTTTCAATCTATTCATCTTCTTTTTCATACACTCAATCACATCTAATCCAAACCACAAAAATTATGTCTAAAAACTATCCCAAATTGTTTTCTAATGCTAGAACAAGCATTTACTAACCTTAAATCATTTCAAATCACAAAATATCAATTTTGACAGATTTTGGGTGCAAAACATATCTATCTGTGGAGAATGCAGCTTCGTCGGTGTTGTCTCAACTCTGTTGTCGCTTGTTTAAGCTTTGGTCGTCATATTCTAAACGATGTTTTAAAGATATTTGGGTTTGGTCGAAATTGGCTTGGGTTTGCAAGATAAAACGTACATATTTTTGTTTTCTTCAGTTTGTTTACAAAACAAAAGTGAGTAGTTTTTGAGAGGGAAACAAAAGTGTACCCAAGGGTAATTTCGTTCAAATTTAATATATTTGACCAAAATTATGAAACAAAAAATGAGTTGGGATTAAAATTATGAACGAACCTCCGGCCCCTATGAAAAAAAAAAAATCTTTTGTCTCGAGTTTTTTCTTTGAGAGATTATATGCCTAACTTAAGTTACCATCATAAAATACAGGCGACAACTTATTAAGCTTTGGAAACCTTGGGGAAACAGATAAAAGAGATAAAAGCAAAAAACAAAAAAGAAAAAAAAAATTACATGTGAGTTGTTTCTTTCTGTATACAGCTAAAAAAAGAGTTATCTTTAACACTTCATGCAAATATTACAATTGACAACATGCCATGTGTCTTTTTTAATTAAAATTTTGTAACTTGTCCCAACCCAGTTCATTGTTTTTAACCCTTTGATTATCAACAATTAACTGTGAAAACATACTTTTTTAGTCCAACCCAACTCATTTATACCTTCAATATCTGCCATGTTGTGAGATTTAATATGAAATGAAAGCTAAAAAGCATCAAAGCAAAGCAATAACTTCCTAAAAGAAAGCACAAATACAAATGGCCTCCACTTGCACTATTATTGATAAATGTATGTGATATATTAAATGGGTCAACGAATGTCTCCAAATTTAAGGATTTCTATTCTTCACCAAAAGAGAAAGAAAGTAGGTACTCCCTCCCAATCCTTCTTTCCGTTTGAAAAGATTCCCGTTCATTGTGCCAAGGCATTATCAAACAAATGTTAAAAAAGAAAATTAAATATTTGACAAATTATACTTTTAAAGTATTATGAGTTTTAAAAGACAGTAAATTTGTTTGAGGATCTACAATTCTCTATGATTTATGTAAAAATAATTAGGAGAATATAATAAATAACAAAGAAAAAGGAAGAAGTGAATTTTTAGTTTAGCCATTCCTCTTAATTTATCAAGTTGATGATGCGAGTTAATAAATAAGACAACACCTACTCAAAAGATAAAAAGAATTAATACAATGGCTCTCATTCTCATTAAACCTCGCACAGAAATTGTTTCCCCAATAAAAAGCAAGAGAAATGGTCCCCTTTTAACATTGTTTCAGTTTTAGCCCCACACCAGATCCAGATTTTGGTACATTTTTATCAAGTAGCGACGTCTGTCTGTTATTCAATTTACACAAATTGACAGAAAATTACTTTCTATATTCCTTCGTACTATTAGTATTACTATTACAAGGAAGATTTACAAATTCATCGAAGAGATTGTTCTGTTCTGTTCTTTCACTCTTCTATAATGAGGAAATCAAACCACAAATATCATTACTCTTCTGTGGGGAAGGGACAGTTTCATGGACATCCCTAATCTAATTATGTTAGAATTTTAAGTACATTTTACCATAATTCAGAAATAAACAAAAACCTCAAAAGAATTTGGATAGGTTGTCAAATCGATTTTTTTAAAATTCGACGTGAGACCTTCAAGCAAAAAAATAATTATGATTTTATAGTCTCAACTCTAACCAAATAATCATAAAAGAAATAAATGAGGGCAACCAAGGCACTGGTACAATTTTGTCGAATAGATTCCGAAAACTAATGAAGCACCTACAACTTAATCAAAGACTTCCTTTCCTTTGTCATAGCTCTGCTTCAAGGTATTCATAATTTTGAAAACATAATTTTACTTTATATCATAGATTAATTGCACACAACAGTGTTCAGAAAATTTCCATAACTGACACAGACACTCACATAACTTGAAAGTTCAACCAACCACACCTTAATGCTAGAAACACTTGAAATGGGATTAGCGTTTTCTTAATACCGACATTTCCAACAGAGTATAAGGTAATGGTTTAGTAAAGAAGTCGGAAATCGAGTCTTGGCGTTTATATGAATCAATATTTTGAATCATATAATTGAATCAGAAGACCACAGCTGTTATAGTTGCCTATTGACACTTGAGACTTAACTGAAGGATGAAGAAGACAGGCTATGGCGGTGCCTGTGGTGGCTTCATCTGATAAAACAATTGAGACATGTTGGGAGCAGCGGTATTATTGGATGAAGTAACACACAGATTAACGGCTGTCGGGTTTAGAGGTTTTGACGAAAGAACGGCAGCAGAGGGAGGAGGGGTGGCTTGAAACGAGAATCCTGATGATGCTGCAGTAGAAAACAACGGCATTGGGGTAGCACTGACCTGACCACGCATTTGCCACACCCAGTTTGGTAGACCTTGTGGAGGACACAATTCAATTCTCTTCTCAGTTGCTCTTTCCTGCCAATCAATTCAACAAATTGCAATTGCCATGGACAATAAAATTGTCAGTCAAGATTGTTCAATTACTGCATATGCAAGAACGTCACCCTTTTTTTTACCAAATCTCAGGTAATTTCCGTCAACATGCAATTTTTTCTTCAAAAATCCCCCTTCCAGGGCAGGAAATATGTCATGCAGTTTTAACATAATTGAATCCCACAATATTATATTTTGGCAATTGAATCCACTGCAATAGCTGCCATTATCTCAGATCATGCATATAATAACTTGTTACTAGTTTGTGCCCAGTGCCGTCATGACCATTCTAATCATTGTTAATGAATAAATTAGCGAACCAAAAGTTCATCTTAAAAGTCTCATCCAAAGTCTCTAGCATTATTTAATTTCAACCACAAGTTAAGTTCATTTCAAACAAAGAATTGAGGCCGAAATCCACAAATAAATTCAGCTGCCAATATCAGCTCAAGTTTTGCAAGTAGAGAAATAATTGAAGTGACGAAAAAATAGAAATATTAAAATACGAAAAGGCAATGAGATTTACCTCAGTGGGAAGATAACCAGGATATACACCATTCCAGAATATTGGGTGCTCTGAAGTCCTCATTAGCCCTTTGGAGGGTGAATCACCCGCAGCTGCAGCATTAGAATTCTCCATCTGCGATAGCAGATTGTAGACAACTTGATCTCTAGATAGATTTTGAAAATAATTACACAGGACATGCTTCATGGTATTCCATCATGTAGCCCACGAGTTATGGTGTGATGAATATTAATAAGCTCAAATTTAAAGATGAACATCAACCGGAAAAATTTTTAGGACAGGCTTCATGTTCTTCCTTCGAGTAGCCCACAACGAGTTATGGTGTGATGAATATTAATAAGCTCAAATTTAAAGATGAACATCAACCAGAAAAAATTTTAGTCCAATGAGTTCAGATAGAACACTACTGGCTTATAGAACCTACTTCAAGAACAGAAGAATTCTCTGAAGGATCAGACCTCTCAGTTTGAAACTACAAAAACAGAAATTCACAAGATCTGAATTAGTTTAGTTCAAACATTACCCTTGAATTTCTTCCAACATGGACACCATAAGGACCAGAAAGCAACTGGGGATGCCTTTCATTCTCCTTGGGACCACTGCCAAATGACAGAGACATCCCCAGGTTCAGATCAAGATTATGCTCCCCGGCTGCATCAAAAATCATTCAAAAACCAATTTAGCAAGAAGGATCTCCCAATGTTCTATAGAAGACAACAGTGGTATGTATATTTACAAACTGCCGGATCTTATAGTACCTTCATTACTGCCCTCAGAGATCATCTCTCCTTCATATGTGCTCGGCTCAAAGTTGGTGACCGCCTCCCTTCCATTACATTTGATAGCCGCCTTGTCATAAGCCCTGATTTCCATGAAACCAAAAGGTAGATATGTGTTGGATGGAACCCTTTTGAGGTTGAGAATTCAGGGTAATAAATTCAGAATCAGGTAAGAGTGTAATTCATGATCATTTGGACCTTGCAGCTTCTACTTCACTGTTGAAGAGCCCAAGATAAATATACCTGCATGCAAGCATCATAATCTTCATGATGAAAATACCACCATTGCCAATTGTTTCTTCTTTGAAATAGGGCATCTTAGATTTGTTTTTCCATAAAAGAAAAATACAAACATAAACGTATTAAGAATTAATTTCAGCCAGTTCTCAGTTTACACTAACAGGCAGTTAAAACTTCCTATATCTATATTCAAGCACGATATAAAACTTCCTAGATACATATTCAAGCATTAGATAAATAAAACTTAGAATTCCATAAAGTGGTTCCTCACTTTTTGCCGAGGAATTGCCCCATACGTGCTTCCCATCGGCCACATTTGTGCAGTGTCACCCCTCTATATTTTGAGCTTCCCCGCGAGAAACCAGTGCTCTGGCGACGTAGTATGTGCACAAATTCTTCCTTGGTCAGATTCTTCATCTGCCCATTAATCAAAATTATGTAAGAAGCCACTATAACCACCAATGATACAGAAAGAATTGAGTTCTACTTAATACATGTGGTCTATTCAACCTGTTTCATATCTTCCTCATAATCGGCAAGATTGAAATTAATGTCAGCATCGACGCCCCTGAACTTAATAGCAGCTCGATCGTAGGCCCTGAAGGTAATCACAACAAAAATTTAATTAAGCATAACTAATCTAAATTTACACTTAAAATAAAAGACACGCCAACTGAAAAGAGAGAGAAAGAAAATAAAATAACCTATACAAGTAAATAAGTTTTCAATAAATTATAAATATCACCTTGCCGCAACGTGAGCAGTGTCAAATCCACCTAAACGTAGCCAACAACAGATACAAATTAATAAATGCCAAAAATAAAGAAAATAAACGAAAATATTTCCTTAATAGTGCCACAACTTAAAAATGTATCAAACATATATAATGACATCCATACCCAGATACACTTGTTTCCCACAATCCCTGCACCCAAAAATAGAAAAGAAAAATTAATACAAAATATTTTAATCAAATTATAAAATAGCAAATCAACTTATGATTCAATTCCAAGTCCAAACACATAAAAATTCAAATGAAATTCAACTTCAATCACACAACCAAATACACCCGGAATTGACTACAATAACCAAACCAACCAGACAGAAAAACCAACAAAATAAAATCACCTTCACAACCAAGCACAACATAATTCATTTCAATTTTCATAAATTGAACAATACAAACACAAAAACACATCGAAATTTAACAAAACTAAATTCGACCAAGCAAATTGGTTGCATATTTTTTTTATAAAAAAAAGGCAACAAAAGCATAAACTACCAGAATTTAATACTAAAAGAACAAACCCCAACCACAACAAAAGTCCTTGGAATTATCGGTCCATCTCAAAGAACAAACCCCAATCAAAGTACAATAAAAATTCTAAAAAGACAATCTAAACCCATAAATTCCAAAAAATAAAAATAAAGGAAAAGGAGAAAATAAAGCAGAAAAAAATAGTTTACCAGATATGAGATTCCCATCTGCCAGTCCTCCTATAGAACGTGACCCCTCTATATTGCGAACTCCTTGACCTTGGACCTCTCCTGCTCTTCTTCACCGCCTGTGACGGTTGCTGCATCACCCTCACCTCTCCCCCACCTTCTTGTTGCTGTTGTTGCTGCTTATCAAACGAAAGATCGATCCAATTTCTGGAAGACTGCCCCTCATAACTCCCTAAAGCTCCATCGTGTCCATTCGCTCGTGCACTCGCTGGAAAGAAAACAAACTCCTTCCTCCAAACACTGTCGTTTCGGTTTTTGTCCTCGCTTTTACCCTTACTGTCACCAACCTTTAATATGTCGAAATTGAATGCGCAGACACTGCTGTCCCCAACGAGGGCGCGTGTGGAGCACGAGTCGTCGTCGCCAACATTGCTGCTGGCGTCCACATTGACCACTGATGAATTGGAGGTCCCCGATGAACCTTCTGGAAACTTCTCCAATAACACGACCGAGCTGACTTGCTCCTCTGTGTTCTGGTGAGTCGGCTCGATCGACACCGCACTTATATTAAGATCGAACATACCTATTTTTATCACTAAATTCAACTTAGCTGACCTTTTTTTTTTTTAACTACTTAGCTCCAAAGAAGCTTAAACAAACATTTAAAGATTAACCAAATCCGGCGACGGAGATCGATTGGATCAGAGATCATCAAAATTTTAGAATAAATAAATATATGATCAGAGCTGAGAATTTGAGTTAAGGGAAGAAGAGAACTTGAAAATGAAGAGTTGAAGGAACGAGAAATTGAAAATTAAAAAAAAATAATAAAAGTGAGGAAACACAATCACAAGCTTGCTTTTGCTCCTTCTGTAACTACCGAACAGAGTTTCACGGTGACCGGGCAAGCAAAACCGGAGCTAGAAGCACGGCATCGTTTAACGAGAAAATGAGAGGGTGTGAAGCAGAAGCATTTGCTAAATTAATGGGCGAGGAATGCGTAAACGGAGAGAAAACAACGCCGAGTAACTGAGTTCATGGGGGTTTAAACGGAGAGAGAGAGAGAGAGAGAGGGAGGAAGTGGTTTAGTGAGAGGGGATCAAAGAAGGAGATGGGACGTGTAAGGGAACATTTGAGCAGAGGAGATGGAATATATAAACATTTTCTCTCTCATTGTGTTGGCAACCGGTTTAGCTGGTCACCGATTTCTTATGTATTTTGTAGAGGGAGATTTTTTTTTATCGGTCATACTTGTACTACTATTTATTATAGTGGTCTCGTAGATGGAAACACCCGCCCGTCTGTAACTATTAACTGCCTGGCTGTAGCGTATAAATACATGCAAGTAAGGTGTAGCGTTGGTATAGTAATAGGTAGATTCGGGTGTATATTTATACGGATAACCTTACAGAGGGAGAGAGGTAGTTGAATAGTTGCTCTCACGAACCAGAAATGAATATATATATATATATATATATAAAATAAAATAAATTCGTTAAAAAGCATAGGAGTTGGTTTCTGTTGTACAATTACGAACTTTATGTTTGTCTTCGACTCATCTTTATCACAAGCAGAGATTAAAAAGCAATACCTGAACGTGTTTCCTTATCCTCCAACATCTACTTAAATATATATATATATATATATCTATGGTTGTTAATTGACTTCAGTTTTAATTTAGTCACATGTTTATTCAAAACATTATAAGTCTAGGTATTATTTATAATCTCATTATATACTCATTTTCTAACAACGTTATCTTTATTTTTACACAATAAAAAAATGACATAAACTAATAACTCACAATTCCTTTTTATATTATTTGTAAAAATAATAATAATTGATTTAAACTATATTTCAATCTTATCTTATGATAAAAATAGCATGTCAATAATTTTTTTTTATTAATTAGTTTATGCAAAATAATTATTTATAACAAATAACAATTTATTGTTCTTGTCTTTCACAAAATGTATTAATATTAACATAAATTAATTAAAGTAGTTATCAATGGATAAGACATAAATTAGTCATTGAAAAATACTTTGCAACTTGTGATTTTGCAATGACTTATGGTATTTTTTAAAATTATAAAAATTATATATATATATATATAAATATATATTATTATTATTATTTTTAATCTATCAATTTGGACCGTTAGTTTTGTGGACCCTCTACTTTTTAACCGTTCTATCATATAAGTTTAATTAATATATATACGAGAGAAATATTGAGTGATAAAAGAAGATCGAGAGGGTTTAATTGTTTGTGGTGTTTAAAAAAAAAAAAAAAAATTGATACATAGTAATTGAATGGTGACCATATATGTGGGGCCACTGGTGATTTGGACAACAATAACAACAATACACGCCTGAATGAAAGAAAGCTCAAAGCAGATAGATAGATAGATACCGATACCCCTTGTATACCCTCCCGTCCCGTCCAAATATCAAACCTTTCAAATTAAATCCATTTTAATTTGTATAAATTAGGGTATGGATCCTGTTAATTCATTCTGTGGGGACAGATAACTTACCTGAAAATTACTTTCCATTAAATTCAATTCTCTTGCTACTGCTAG
>JAXCLQ010000005.1:13454200-13467091 GCA_035584115.1 Cedrela odorata | reverse complement strand
AAAAAAAAAAAAAAAAGAGTTAATCGTATGATTTGAGTTGACACGAGCGACATGTGTGTTAGTGTGAGGTGTTTGTGTGTAAGTGTAAGCCACGTGGGAGAGTAAGCGTGTGAGCCACAGTTGAAAACAGAGTTGTCACGAGCTATGTTTGTAGTAATTCTTTTTTTCTTTTTTTTTTCTTTTATGAATATGATTAGTAATGTATGGTATCAATAATTATATATATATATATATATACCTATACCCTTAAAATATATATATATATAATAAAAGTGTATATAACTAATTATTTTAATTTATTTTAAATAATTTATGACGTAATTTAATTCTTCTTAAAAAGAGTGTAATTAAATCATTTTATTATACCAACTAGTCAATTGATAGAGAACAATTATCAGTAAATGATATGAGCAAGGCTACCGAACAGTACCATACATTTTATTACATTTAATTTTACTCTTTTATTATAATTCTTAATTTTTTAAAAATATTTTTATAAGTTAAAAATAAAATAAAATATAAAAATGTTCGATACGATAAAACTAAATAAATGGAAATTATACATGTAACTGAAGTTATTAATTTGTTAGATTTATGTACATATTTATTAAATTAATTTGAACAAATTTTTTGAAAATAAAATTTTATATTATTATTTTTAAAACATTATTTTGTCATTTATAATGTAGTCTTTTTTATTTTATTTTTAATAATTTGTCATAATTGTGCGAGTACGGAGTGCTTGATGATTGAAGAGTACGAGTGCAATTCACCATCATTTCATTTGGGATAAATCCAAATGTAAATGACTCATGTTATAAAGAACCTTATAATTGAAACTTACAATATTTTTATTGGATGACAGTATACGTGCAGTTATAACAGAATTTAATTTGATTTTAAAATTATGAGATAATTATATATTATTAAAATGTAGGAAGTATTTGAGAGTCATTAAAGACAAATCAAATAATCTAATAAATTCCTTAATACGATTCTTAACCGTCCACAAAGGTACGGCATATCACTAATTTTGTACTCTCCTCAAACTTTAAGAATACGTATTAAGAACAGTATTCCTTTATCTCCCCGTAAAGCGAAATTTTGGATTGTGGCAGCAGTGCCACTCTGAGTCCCGGCTACATCAATGTTTTGGTGTGGTCTGGTGTAGTGTGGTCCTAATCTTTTCAATTCATGGTCCATATGAGATCCTCCAAGTCCGGGATTTGCTACGCATGATCCTTGAGCAGACCATCAGATTCAATACCATAGAATCATTCCCTCCACTCGACTCTAAGCTAAGCCACAGTCTACGGGATACGGCAATCAATCCTTGCTTGCTAAGTTACTTAATCTTTAAAACCCAGTGCATCTCTCTCATTCACTCGCATCCCTTTGATCATCATACGAAACAAGCAAGCTACACTCTTTTCACTCTCTTTTTCTTTCGTACTATTCTCCAAAGAAAGCTTCCTTTACTCTCTTTCCCTCTCCTTTACTCTCTCTCTCTCTGCAATTATACTCATTTCTCTGTTTTGTACTCTGTTTTTCTTGCTCGATTCCTCTGTTTCCTCTATATTTTGAAAAATCTAGCATACCTATTTCAGAAAAAAGAAATGAAAGGCGAAACCTCTATGCCTGGAAAGAAGCAGAAGCGCGTTCTCCCACCGAAAAGAGGTGAAGTTCTTAAGAAAATATTGAAGGATTTGTTCGGAAGGAGAAAGGAAAACGGCGGCGGAGGCGGGCTTAGCTCCAGCTCTTCCTCCTCAACTCCTGTTGCAACTCCTAGCGGCTACAACTCTGAAACTGCTTCTGAATCTTGACTCCTCTCTCAACTCTCTACTGGGTTGAGCTTGTTCATAATTATAGGGTCTAATCATGGCTGATTTTTTCATTTTACTTTTATTATATCTCTACACGCAATATTATTATTTCCTTTATGCTGTTCTTCTCATTTATAGAAACGAATGATTGTTGGAAGGAAGAGGAGTTGAAGATGGGTACCCATGTTTAGACCTGTAATTAATTTATTAAGAGTGTGTTATAGATGATGATATTTTGAATTTTGATTAATGCTTGTGTTGTAATTTTTGTGTTACAGTCTTCAGATCTTTTAATAAAGCAGTATTTTCTTTTCTCTTGTATCAATTCTTGCTGTTCTACTTCTATGTCTGGAAACTTTCTGAGGCAACATGGTTTGGTGGATTTGCAAGAGATGATTGTAGAATTGAGTTTACTTACATGATTGTGATGATGATCATGATTTTATATCCTAGATTAGATACTCATTTTTTTGATAGATGGTAACTATGTATCTGTTTTTGTCTTACTTTTTTAAGGTTGTTTGAACATGTATATAGGTAGATAACTTTTGTGGGATTTGATGTTCAAACTGTCAAGTTTGTAAAGATGGGTCACTTTTTGTGCTTTTCATTTGAAAAACCTTTGTAACAAAAACAAATAGCTGATAAGCGTGTTCTGAAAATTAGTTAGGAATTTGTAAATCATGTAACAAGGAATTGATACATTAATTGAAGAAAGCAAAGATATCGGCATCAATAATACATGTAAAGAGGAATGGGTTGATCCCTTTTGTGAATTCCATACAAAAACAAAATTGCTGACATGATATACAACACATTCATGCATGCATCTTTGTCAAGGATATGGTCATTGTCGAAAGAGTTATTATTATTTTTCATTGTTTAATCAATGCCGGCTATTGACGAGTATCTTAGTTGGCATGAAGCATTTGACAAATTAATAGATGATCCCCGATAGTCACATCACTCCAGCCAGGGAGCAGAGCAACCAAGGAAAACTCATGTGAGGACCCTAAGCAAACAGAAAATCAGATATGGTCATTGCATATCTATTATCTAGCCACAATTAACTGAACTTTCTATAATATCTATCCACTAATTCCTTGTAAAATTGGTACATTGGAGTATCCTTGAAATGTTTTAGTGTTTTGTGCTAAAGAGATAAGTTTGTTTAATCGAGCTTATGTTATGTACGCGTATATTATGTCACTCACAATCACATTAATGAATTTATCAATTATCATATATTATTTATGGTTGTCCTTCTGGAAAACAAGTATCAAGTATGAAGTAAGAACCATTATAAAAATAGAAAGATCGTCCCTTAAAATAAAATATTATAATGGATTAGTACTTGGGTGTTATTTCTTGTAATTGCCTTAACAATTCCTAATTTCTTGTTGAATTTTGATTATTAGTGTTTAATTGCAAAGAAAATTGTTATATATATATATATATATATAATCAGCTGTATTTGATAAATAGTAGAATGATACAAAATTAAGCCCAAGTGAAAAGGCAAATTCAGTGTTGACAATTAATTGTTTACTTCTTGTACTTGCATTTCATTGATTCAAGATTTGGTATTGAGAATTTCAACTCAACTTAGAGATTCAGATTCATCGTTACCATCCAGAATTTCTTAACATGCTAAGCTCATCTCATCTCATCCCAAGCGTCATTCTTTTAGAATTAGATGACAATATTTTCTTATTGTTTTTATAATTAGATGATAGTAATTTTAAGATTGTTTTGTTTTGCCACCAAGATACTTTGATTATTAGATATCTAGTTTGAGTTATGTGGTAATTTCACTTCACTCCAAATTTTGTACTCCAAATTTTGTAGAAAGTCATATTTACTTTATCTCTACATTGTTGTTTTGATCGTAAATTGATCAAACAAATATATATATATATATATATATATGATTTGTTTATTTTTTATAAGTAAAACTCATTTTTATTTAATTTTTAGAACGTGTTAAGTATATTTAAAAAAAAATAAAATTATATTTTATTAAATTATATATATTTCTTTGTATATGATTCATAATTTATATTAAAAAAATAACTTTATTATATAAATATGCAAATGATGTTTATTAATAATAATAATAATAATAATAACTATAGTGAAATATTCTATTATTTATTATTTAAAATATTTTTATACTACAATAATTATATTATAAAACTTTAAAATTTTAATATAAATTATTATTTTTAATAATATGATAATTTATTAATGATATTTATTTTAAGTTAATTAAATTTATATTATTAAAAATTTAGAATATAAATTTGTACATAATATAAATAAATTAAAGAATAAAAAATTAAATAAAAATAAGTAAATTATAATTTTATTTATAAATAATTAATAAATCAATGTTATATGTAATAGTTGTAATATTTATTATTATATTAGAAAGTGGAGACATTTGGTATACTTTTTACCTTAATATATTTTATTTTATTAGATAAAGTGGAAACATTCAAAGGGAAAGGGTTAGCTGCATGCAATTGACCCTCATGAAAAATTTGCCAAGTTTGGAATACTTTTAGTTTGTTAAAAACTCGTGGCAAAATAAAGGGAACCCATGGCTATCAATTATTGGCCTTACTTTTTTTTTTTAAGACCATAAGCTTGCTTTTAGTTATGGGTTTTGCTATTCAAAATCAAAATTTGATTTAGAGAGAACTTCAAGCCGGGAGGAATGGAGAGAAACCGAGGCTGAGCTGAGAGAGGGAACTAGACAGAAGGAAAAAGAGTGTTTAATTGCTTTGTCTTTATACTCAATTTAGAGAGCATTGGTGAAGAGGAAAGAAAGCAAAGAAAGAAGAAGAAAGAGTTTTACTTGATGATTTTTCATGGTTATTTAAGTTGGCAAAATTATAGGTAAATCTAAAGTGTTTGACGAGAAAAAGATAGAAAATACTTGATGCTGAGTTTAGAAATTTATAATTTTGTATATAGAAGAAATAAAATATCGAAATTTTGCAGATTATTAGTAGATATGTATAATTATTTAGTGTTAAAATTTTAAAATTTTTGGTGTTCATTAACCAAACCAGAATTTAAATGTTTTATGTTCTTGATTGTGAAATACAGATTTTCCAATTATAACCTTGAGGCAGTTAGAAATTCATAACTTATGAAATTGGTGATAAAAAAATTACTAGATTTTAAGGACTCATAATTGACATGATAAGTTTTATTTTGATATAAAGTTTGTTAAATTTAGAGTTTGTTTTGACTGTCAAATGTGGGACTAAATATGTTTCAAATTTATGAAAAATGAAATTTCTTATTTTAGTATAAAAATATGTTTGGCATTTGTTTAGAAAAGAGGTATGAGTACATTTGAGTAATAATTTTATTCATTTTGTAATCTGATGTTATGTAATTATTTGGAAATGGAGGAACTAATTTTGTTTATTTGAATTATTAAATATTATAGTTAATTTTATTTAGGAGTAAAGTGACCAATTATTTGATTTTTGAGGTAAGTGGTTATGTTCAATTGAGATAATTTTGGTTTTACAAAAACTGAAAAGTAAGTTGTTTGTTTTATTAAAGAATTAAAGCACATGCATATGAATTTTCTAAATATATATACGCGTTGATTCAATTAATAATTTGCTAAATTAAGATTAAATATTTTTACATGAGAATTTTATTTGCATGAATTCAATAAATTGAATTTCAATTGCATATGCCGTGTTTCAATTGAATTTATTTAAAGTGCATATTTGAGATGAATGAGATTAATTTTTTGTAATTTGAATGGAAATTTTGAAATGTGAATTTGTTATAGTTGTGGTTGGTTGAGCATCGGTGATTTCAAATGTAATTTTAGTTCATTGGTTAAAGTCTGTAAAGAAGAAATTTGGGGAGACGATCCTTGAGAAAAATGTCCCAAAAGTACATTGGTCATTGAGGCGGTGGTCCATGAAAATAATGCCCCTAAAATATGCATAATTGTTTTAGGGAGGCGATCCTTAGGAATAATGGTCTAAAAGTACACAAGAAATTAATTAAAGAAAATTTGTTTATGAAAGTTATTTTTTTTAATTTCTTGTTCATTGTTGTTGAAATGTTATTAGAATTTAGAAAATAAAATTATTATTTTTTATTCATCTATAAAATCTTTCATTATATGTAAATATCTACTGAGCATTAATTTATTTATATTTTTCAGGTTATGAGCGAGGTTGAAAACATAATAGTTGAAGCTAATTAGAAGTTTTCTGCTAAAAGATTTTGTTATATTTTTTATGTGTAAATATAAAAATACAACTTGCATAATTTTAAATTAGTAGATGGATACTTAAATTATAAACAATGATTATTTCTTTTATTGAGAGAAAATTGTGAGAATTGAATACTCTTTTGAAAGTGTTTAGAAATTTTATACGTAGGTTTTAAAATTTGGAAAATGTCCATATTATAAAGAAATTTTGCCAATTTTTTTTAGTGAATTAGAGATGTTATAGTATATTTCTCGTTTAGTTAGTTAATTTATGATCAAAACAACGTAGGAGGAGGAAAGTAAGCGTGTGTTTTTTAAAAAAATTATTGCATAATGAAATTATCAAAAATCTTTTATTTATTAATGATAATTATTTAAAAAATTAGAAATTTGGTTAGACAATTGTCATTAAAGAAGTGATAAGATATTGTTGAGGTTTTTTTTTTTTTTTTTTTTATAATTTTATTTTTAATATAATAGTTATTCTTCTTTTATATATATATATATATATATATATATAAATATAATCTAATTTCTTTTATTAGTTGAGCTAATATTTAGGGATGGAAACGGACATGGATCATCATTCCCGTTTCTGTCCCATTTTAGGAAGGATTTTTTTCTGTTTAATAATATTAACTAAATAAATAATTCATACAAAATATTAATAAAATTAAATAAAATTAACTTATTAATTAATTAATTTTTTAATGTATATAAGTTAATAAATTAACGTGTCAAAAAATGATAATTTTAATTCTTAATAAAAATAATAAAAAATTACATTAAATAAAATATTTAGGAATTTGTGCTTCTTATTGTTTATGTAGAAAATATATTTTGTTTGATAGATAAAAAAATTAATAATTATAAATGATCATTTAATTTTATATCAACTAATTATGATTTTTATTTTAATAATTATTTTTATTTAATTAATAAAAATATAAATAAAAATATAATTATATATATTAAAATAAAAATTTATATTAATTATTTTTTAATTTTAAAATATTTTAATATAAAAAAGAAAAAAGCATGGTGGAGACGGATATTTATTTTCATCCCATCCCTTCCCAAAATAAAAACAAAAATGAAGATAAATATCTGTCCTGCCCCACTTTCTCATTTGAAGAAGAATTTGTCCCGATCTCTGCCCTTTGACAGGTCAGTTGAAATATCACCACATTTTTCTTTTCAAAAAAATTTGGAATCGTAGAAGATTCGGTCGATTTCGGGTTAGACCAAAAGACAAAGGCAACAAGAAAACTGGGTAGTACACGCGCAGGGCATCTATGCCAAACCTTATGTCAATTCAACACCGTCATTCAATTCAACCTTTTGAATCTACCCCCATCTTTCAAACTTTGAAGGGCCGTCTCTAATCTCACCTTGGAAGAATCGAAGTAAAAACAAAAAAAGTCATCTCAGTCAGAGTCAGTCTTCTTTCATGTGGTACATTTGTGAATCAAGTAAAACATATAACAAAAATAATAATAATAATAATAAATAAAAATTTCATTCATTGGTCACCTACAAAAAGCCTTTCATTTCTTCATTCAAATTTCAAAAGCCAAAAGCCAAAGCACAACCAAACGGCCCCCATCTATTCACTCGCAACTTTTCTTCGTCTCTCTTCAAACTTGTAACGGGAGAGGTCTCTCTTCTACTGCTTATGTGTTCAAAAATGGAGAATGAATCAATGGTGATACGTGAAAGAGGGATTCCTGTGTGTGGAGGCAGATACGTTCAGTACAACATTCTAGGAAACCTCTTCCAGGTCACTTCTAAGTACGTTCCTCCTATCCAGCCTGTCGGTCGAGGAGCATACGGTATCGTTTGGTATATTTCTCTTCCTTTTCAACTACTTTATTTTTTAGGTTTTGGAAGTTAAAAGCATGTTTGATTTTTGACTGCTTGAATTCTGTTCTGAAATTCTAATTGCAACTTTAGGGAGCGTTTTATTTGCCAGAAGTTTTGTTATTGCTTTTGACAACAAGAACATAACATATCTTAAAAACGATGCTTTTAGCTGAGAGATTTGGGAAATTTAATAAATATTTAAAACTAATTGCTGTTTTCTACTATATAAAAAGACACAATTGATTTCAAGTTTTTGGAACTGCTTTCGGATCTCATTTCTCTCTGTTTGCAATCTGTATTTAGAGTAATTTTCTTTGGAAGAGATTCTAGAATTGCTACCTTTAGCTAGTTATATATATATATATATATATATATTTATTGTTTTTGGACATGTTTGGCGTATTTAAGGTGACGATTTCTTAATTTAATTTTTAGATTGCTTACTTAATGATGATCTTCTACTGTTCTTTTGATGAAGTGATTTGTAAATCATATTTAAAATTGAATGTGATTTTGAGACATTAATGTAATTTTCTGATTAACAACTTTTAACTTTGTTATGTGATGCAGTAGTGCAATAAATTCAGAGACAAAAGAAGAGGTTGCAATAAAGAAAATTATGAATGCATTTGATAACAGGATTGATGCCAAGAGGACCCTTCGTGAGATCAAACTCCTCCGTCACATGGACCATGAGAATGTATATACTACTACTGTAAACATAACATTTAATTGTTTAGTGTCCTATATTTTTCTATGGTCATTTACTTTCTTATGCAAACTTTTCGGCCTCCGATCATAAGATGCTGTGTCATTAGTTCTTAGCACTACACATTTTTTTCTTTATTGTTTTCATTTCAATACTGGGATTAGTGATGATGTGCATGGTTTTCTAATGAATTAATTGCAATATTTGCTAAAGGGAGTATTGTAGATAATATATGCAAGACCCTTTTATTCATATTTTTTCACGACATGGACTAGAGAATAAGGCAGTGTGCTTGTGCAGATTATCAAGATGAAGGACATAATTCCGCCAATGGATAAGGAAAAGTTCAATGATGTTTATATCGTATATGAATTGATGGATACTGATGTACATCAGATAATACGCTCTAGCCAGGCTCTGACTGATGATCACTGTCAGGTAAATTAGTTGGATCCTTTTTTTTACTAACATAGTAGTGGTATGTCTAATTAAACGAGGTAATATTCATCTCTACCATTTGTTTCATGGAGTGTGAAAAGTTATGTGAACATTGATTCACGATATTATTTCACATATCAAATTAGGAGCTGGCTTGTAAGATAGGTTATGTTTGGGATTGAGATGCTGTACCTTCTGTTGTGGCTTCAAAGCTACAACTGTTGTGGGATGAAGTCACTAAATGCAATATGTGTAAAAGTTAGTGGTTCTCACTACAAGTTGCTGATTACCAAACACTTTAATTGTTATGCTTTCAAAGTTGAGCCAAACGTACCCTTAATCTACTGCCAGCTTTTATCGAATTTTCCTTATTATTCCAAAACCTACTTTACTTTAATTACACGAGGTAATAAATATTTGTTTTATATGTTTCCTCTATCATCTGATACTAACATATTCTCACCCTTCATTGTTAGTGTGCCGAATGATATTTCTTCCTGGATTCCTCCCTCAAGCTAACAAGACTTTTGGTGAATTATGTGTTGTCTCAGAGAAGATTAATAAATAAAGATACTTTCACCTTACCCATAGCCTCAGGAGGATCTAAGCAAACCTTGATAACCCAGCCTATTTCTTGAACCCGGCTACTCTACCCATTCTCATGTGTTGCCTTCTGTACTCTCTTATTCTATGAGTGTTGTTCATTCCAGGAATAATAGAATATTTTCTCAAGCAATGTTTTCTTCTATGAAAGATAGACTCCTCTATTAAACTCAATGTAAGATGAGGCTTACTTTTAATTGAGGTACTCATTGTTTATTGGCTTCTGCAGTATTTTCTATATCAATTGTTGCGGGGGCTGAAGTACATACATTCTGCTAATGTATTGCACCGAGATTTGAAACCAAGTAACCTGCTTCTCAATGCAAACTGTGACCTTAAAATTTGTGACTTCGGGCTTGCAAGAACTACTTCAGAGACAGATTTCATGACAGAGTATGTTGTAACCCGATGGTATCGAGCCCCTGAATTGCTGCTGAACTGTTCAGAGTATACTGCAGCTATTGATATCTGGTCAGTTGGTTGCATTTTGATGGAGATTATTAGAAGGGAGCCTCTTTTTCCTGGCAAAGATTATGTTCAGCAGCTGACACTTATAACTGAGGTACTCATCCTTCCTCGTTATTCTCTTACCAGCTTTTGCAACTATTTGAATAGCATAATTAGCGTGTAAAGATGATATTGGTATTTCAAAAAGGAACTAGTGCACATTTTTAGTTGGAAAGGTATGATGACCGGTGAAGCCAAATGAATGTTTTTATGTTTTCGCTCAAAACAGCTTCTAGGTTCACCAGATGATTCAGATATTGGATTCCTAAGAAGTGATAATGCTCGGAAGTATGTTAAGCAGCTTCCACATGTTCCGAAGCAACCATTTGCGCAGAAGTTCCCCAATTTGTCACCAGAGGCAATTGATCTTGCAGAGAAAATGCTTGTTTTTGATCCAGCCAAACGCATTACTGGTATGCCCCTTATTACAATTATCAGAAAACCAATTTCCTTTTCTCATTCTTTTAGCTGACTAGAAATTATTATTTTCTTTAATGATTCTGGTAAAGTTGAGGAAGCACTGAATCATCCATATCTATCAAGTCTTCATGAGATCAACGAGGAGCCTACTTGCCCATACCCTTTCAACTTTGATTTTGAACAGACATCCTTGAATGAAGAAGATATAAAGGAACTCATATTGAGGGAGTGGTTAAACTTCAACTCCGATCAGACGCTCGAGTAATCTGACCAATATTAGGCCTTTGTTTCTGTTGGTTGGTTCATTAGAGTGATCTAAAGGTTGATTATGATTTGCAACGGTAGCATATATGTCATATACGATTATCTGAATTTTGTATGAGCAATAAAAAATCGGGAGATAGGTTCTCCCTTCCTCTGTGGATAGGGCGGACTGGCGGTATGGTATCATATTACAATTTACCGGATTAGTTATTTTCAACAATGAAGTTCCCATTTAGGGTTTGGTTGTTATGCAGTAAAGAAGGCTATGTTCTCCTAGCCTGCTTTGTTTTGTTCTCCGTTTGTATATAGTACAATTAAATTCTATCAAAACAGAAGAAGAAAGTAATAATAAAAATAGAATAGAAGGGACAACGATGTACTGATTTTGTTTTCATCTTTTATAATTCCAGGATTGTAAGTGTTATACTTTGTAATGCCTTTTTATCTTGACTCGGATGTCTCTGTCTGTAAGTAACTTAAGTGAATTATTTCTGAGATTTCTATTGCCATATATTTTCTTGAAGTTTATTGGTAATATTATTATAACCACTGAACTTTGTCAAATACTGGAAAAATTAAATGATTTGGTTTACTGCAAAAGATGGGATATTTAAAAATATGTTTTTTTCTTAAAATATTTATTTTTAAAAAGTAACAGAGATTTTACTATTGATAATAAGAGTAAAGGGATTCAGAAGAAGAAACCCGTAGAATAACAAAGCAGCTCTTTTTAAAACAGAATGGAGGTAGAACATCAAATGTAAAGAAAGAATGACTTTCAATTCTCACAAAAGCTCTACGGAGCCAAAACAGAAAAAAGCTATCACCACTACTATTCTCTGCAGTTTCTCATTCATTCTCTCAACTGACAACGCAATCCCAACGGTGCGTTTCAAGCTACCTTTCTGTTTAGATCTTTTCTCGAACACATTACTTTCGTTTCGTTATCTCATTATCGAATTTAAT
Source organism: Cedrela odorata (assembly GCA_035584115.1). Classification (NCBI taxonomy): domain Eukaryota; kingdom Viridiplantae; phylum Streptophyta; class Magnoliopsida; order Sapindales; family Meliaceae; genus Cedrela; species Cedrela odorata. The sequence continues at coordinate 13,455,243 of JAXCLQ010000005.1, read as the reverse complement.
GGAAAAAAATTTGAAATAAATTTTATTAATTTTTTAATTATAATTTTGACCAACTCTAATTTAATTTTATCAAATAATTTATTTTCGTATCATTTGAATAATTTTATCCTCTTAATCAATTTAATACTACAGTAAATAAATTACAGAACACGAGCTACAATAATTTTGTTTGCAATTTAATTTTTTAATTTTTTATAATTATAATTTTTTTTTAAATATACGATTTTATTACCGTAAATTTTATGATAAATAAAATTAATTTTATCACTTGTTATTTATTTTGTATATTTAAAAAATAAAAAATTTATTTATTAAATAAAATTTATTAAATAAAAAATTTAATTTTTTCAAATTAAAAAGGATTAAAAAATTATTAAATTTAATTATATAAATTTTTATTAAATTAAAAAATTAAAACTTATATTAAAAATAAATTATAAATAAATAATTAAAAAATTGCTATACCATACTGTTACAGTCGCGTTCGGCCAATGAACTCGAGCACGGTCAAGATCCGCACAGATGCTGTATATAAAGTATATTGTAGTAATTTTTTTATTTTTAATATAAGTTTTAATTTTTTTATTTAATAAATTTTATATAATTAAATTTAATTTTTTTTATCATTTTTAATTTTTAAATTTAAAATTTTTTTATTTAATAAAATTTATATAATAAATAAATTCTTTATTTTTTAAATATACAAAATAAGTAACAATTGATGAAATTAATTTTATCTACCATAAAATTAACTATAATAAAATTATAAATTTAAAAAAATAAAAAATATAATTTTTAAAAATTAAATATACAATAATTTTTAAATTTTTTTCAATTCTTTATTAATATTTTTTATTAAAAAAATAAAGAAATATTAATTTTTTTAATTAATTTATTTTTTAAATATTATTTTTCTGCTACGGTAACCTTAATGCTACTGTAGATTTTTTCTTTTTTAATTTTTAAATTCTTTATTTATTTATAATTTATAATTTCCATTATTAATTTATAATTTTTTTATTAATTAAATAATTAATTTTTTT
>JAXCLQ010000005.1:13438429-13454100 GCA_035584115.1 Cedrela odorata | reverse complement strand
TATTATTATTATTATTATGAGGCGCTTGGTCTCGAAACGCTGTCCATCCTTACACGCAGGATTGTTCTGGGCCTTACATATACTCTACGCTATATACCTATCATCATCATCATATCATCATTTATCTTTAAAGTGGGTGATGTTTTTCCTCTATTTGTTTTTTATTGTAGCACTTTATTCTTTTTATATATTACATAATTTTAAAAATATCAATGTTTGTTTAAGGTAATATTTTTTTAAAAAATAATTATTATGAAAACTCTTATTTTTAATAAAAGAAATTTCACAAACTTTCTGCATTTTTATAAAAGTGTATCAAAAATAAATCAGAACTATTATTTAAGAGTTACAATTAATATTTCGGATGAATTTTATTAAAAAAAAGGTCAAGACTAACTAATAATTATTTTATATATAAGTAATATTAATAGTAAGTATTTTAATAAAAATAATAAATCATGATTGTTTCACCATATATATATATATATATTTTTTGAGACTGAAGCTTAAAATTTGTTTTAATGAATTATTTCCTTTTTTTATTATTATAATTTTATTTGATAAAGAAAATCATTTTACTTAAGTTTTTTATTTTGTTATTTTAATTTTATTTCGTAAAAGGAATTGTTTTAAACTAAAGTTGTAGGTTTTTTATTACCAAAATATTAAATATAGAAAAATTATGAAGATGAAAATAATGTTGTTATTTCGATCAAAAAATAAATAAATAGTATTTTTAATATCATATGAGGTATGGTATATTAATTAGAGAGGTGGGTAGGACACGTGCAGGGCACATGCCAAACCCTATGTCAATCCGACACCGTTATTCAACCTTTTGAATCTATTTCCCTCTGACACGCTTCCCCCTCTCAAACTTTGAACTCTAAGCGAACCCTCTATAAGCTCACAGTGGAAGCATCAAAGTAAAAATCATCTCAGTCAGAGTCAGTCTTATTTCTTTTGGCCACCCGTTCATTGGTCAGCTAGAAAACGCCTTTCAATTCTTCATTCAAAATTCAAAAGGCAAAAGGCAAACGGCCAAAAATAAAAGCAGCTCCAAACGGCCCCCTTCTCTTCTCACTCGCAACTTTTCTTCGTCTTTCTTCAATCTTAAAACGCGAGAGCTCTCTCTTCTTCAGCTTAAGTGTTCAAAAATGGAGAACGAATCGATGGTGATACATGAAAGAGGGATTCCAATGTGCGGAGGTAGATACGTACAGTACAACATTCTAGGAAATCTTTTCCAGGTCTCTTCAAAGTACGTTCCTCCTATTCAGCCTGTCGGTCGAGGAGCATACGGCATCGTTTGGTATATTTCTCTACCTTTTCAACTACTTTATTATTATTTTTTCTTTTGATTTTTTAGCTTTTGCAAGTTAAAGCTTGGTTGATTTTTAGACTGCTTGAATTTTGTTCTGAAATTCCAATTATAACTTTAGGGAGCATTTGATTTGGCAGAAGTTTTTGTTATTGCTTTTCACAATAACAGCACAAGATATCTTAAAAATCATGCTTTTAGCTGAAGGATTTGAGAAATAGTTTTCCATGCTATCCAGTAAATATTTAAAACTAATTTGCTGTTTTCTGCTATGTTTATATTCAAATTATGTAAAAAGACTTAATTAATTTCAAGTTCTTAGAACTGTTTTCGGATCTCATTTCTCGCTGTTTGGAGTAATTTTCTTTTAAAAAAGATTCTTGAATTACTATTTTTAATTACATTTTTATTGTTTAGACATGTTTGGTTTAGTTAAGTGACCATTTCTGAATTTAATTTTTATATTGCATTGATTGCACATTTATAATGATCTGCTGTTCTTTTGATGAAGTGGTTTGTAAATCATGTTTAAAATTGAGTGTGATTTTGAGACATTAATGCAATTAATGTTTATCTATTTAAGAATTCGTGCAATTTTCTGATCAACAATTTTGAACTTTTGTTATCCGATGCAGTAGTGCAACAAATTCAGAAACAAAAGAAGAGGTTGCAATAAAGAAAATTATGAATGCATTTGATAACAGGATTGATGCCAAGAGGACCCTTCGTGAGATCAAACTCCTCTGTCATATGGACCATGAGAATGTATATACTTCTGTAATCTTCATATTTTTATTGTTTAGTGTCCTATACTTTTCTACTGTCGTTTACTTGTGCAAACTTTTCAGCTTCTGATCGAAACATGCCTTGTCATTAATTGATTTAATTCTTAGCACTGCCAACACCCCTTTTTTTTTCTTCTTCTTATTTTCATTTCAGTATTGGGGTTAATGATGTATGTGCATGGTTTTCTAATGGGTTAATTGCAATATTTGCTGAAGGGAAATTGTAGATAATATATATATATATATATATATGGCCCTTTATTCGTATTTTTTCATGACATGAACTAGAGAATAAGGCAATTTTCTTGTGCAGATTATCAAGATCAAGGACATAATACCACCAATGGATAAGGAAAAGTTCAATGATGTTTATATAGTATATGAATTGATGGATACTGATCTACATCAGATAATACGCTCTACTCAGGCTCTGACCGATGATCACTGTCAGGTAAACTAGTTAGTTCCTTTTTTTTCACTAACATAGTAGTGGTTTATCTAATTAAATGAGGTATATTCATCACAACAATTTGTTTCATGGAGTGTGAAAAGTTATGTCTCCATGAAAGTTATGTGAACAGTGGGTTTGTGATGTTGTTTTCATATATTAAATTAGGATCTGGCTTGCAAATATCTGTACATAAGTTAGGGTATGTTTGGTTTGAGATGCTGTAGCTTCTGCTGTGGCTTCAAAGCTACAGCTGTTGTGGGATGAAATCACTAAAGCAATATAAACGTAAGAGTTAGTGGTTTTCGCTAGAAGTTGGTGATTACCAAACACTTTAATTTGTACACTTTCATAGTTAGTAGAAGCACAACAGTACCAAACATAACCACAATCTACTGGCAACTTTTATCGAATTGTCCTTGTTATTCAAAAGTGTACTCTGCTTTAATTTACACATGAGGTGGTAAATGTTTGTTTTATATGTTTCCTCTATCATCTAAAAGGAATACATTTTCATCCTTCATTATTTGCATGCCAAATGATATTTTTTCCTTGATTCCACCCTCAAGCTAAGAAGACTTTTTGCTGAATTATGAGTTGCTCAGAAAAGATTAATAAATGAAGATGCTTTCACCTTACCCATATCTCCAGGAAGATCTAAGCAAGCCTTGATGGATAACTCAACCTATTTCTTGAACCCAGTTACGCTACCCATTCTGATGTGTTGTCTTCTGTACTCTCTTTCTTATTGTATGATTGTTGTTCATTCTAGGAATAATAGAATATTTTCTCAAGCAATGCTTTCTCCTATGAAAGATGTACTCTGCTATTAAATTCAATGTAAGATGAAACTTACTTATAATTGAGGTACTCAATGTTTATTAGCTTATGCAGTATTTTCTATATCAATTGTTGCGGGGGTTGAAGTACATACATTCTGCTAATGTTTTGCACCGAGATTTGAAACCAAGTAACCTGCTTCTAAATGCAAACTGTGACCTTAAAATTTGTGACTTTGGGCTTGCAAGAACCACTTCAGAAACAGATTTCATGACAGAGTATGTTGTAACCCGATGGTATCGAGCTCCTGAATTGCTGCTGAACTGTTCAGAGTATACTGCAGCTATCGATATCTGGTCAGTTGGTTGCATTTTCATGGAGATTATTAGAAGGGAGCCTCTTTTTCCTGGCAAAGATTATGTTCAGCAGCTGACACTTATAACTGAGGTACTCATCCTTCCTTATTATTCTCTTATCAGCTTTTGCAACTATTTGAATAGGATAATTAGGGTGTAGAGATGATATTGGTGTTTCGAAAAGGAACTAGTGCACATTTTTAGTTGTTAAGGTATGATTCCTGGTGAAGCCAAATGAATGTTTTTGTGAAGCCAAATGAATGTTTTTATGTTTTTGCTCAAAACAGCTTCTAGGTTCACCAGATGATTCAGACCTTGGATTCCTAAGAAGTGACAATGCTCGGAAGTACGTTAAGCAGCTTCCACATGTCCCCAAGCAACCATTTTCTCAGAAGTTCCCCAATGTGTCACCAGAGGCAATTGATCTTGCAGAGAAAATGCTAGTTTTTGATCCAGCCAAACGCATTACTGGTATGCCCCTTATTTCAATATATAAATAAACCAATTTCCTTTTCTCATTCTCTTTGCTGACAAGAAATTTATATTTTCCTCTATGATTGTGGTGAAGTTGAGGAAGCACTGAATCATCCATATGTATCAAGTCTTCATGAGATCAATGAAGAGCCTACTTGCCCAGACCCTTTCAACTTTGATTTTGAACAGATATCCTTGAATGAAGATGATATTAAGGAGCTCATATTGAGAGAGTGTTTAGACTTCAACACTGATCGGATGCTCGAGTAATCTGACCAATCTATGATCTTTGTTTCTGTTGGTTGGTTCATTAGAGTGATCTAAAGGTTGAGTATGGTTTGCAATGCTAGCATATATGTCATATGCCATTATCTGAATTTTGTTTGCGCAGAAAAAATCGGGAGATAGGTTCTCCCTTCCTCTGTTGATAGGGCGGAATTGCAGTATGGTATCATATTACAAGTTACTGGATTAGTCATTTTCAACAATCAATTTCCCATTTAGGGTTTGGTTTGGATGCAGAAAAGAAGGCTATGTTCTCCTAGCCTCCTTTGTTTTGAGCTGTGTTTGTATATTGTACATTCAGTTCTGTCAAACAGAAAGAAGAAAGTGATAATAAAATAGAATAGAAGGGGCAACAATGTACCGATTTTGTTTACATCTTTATAATTCCTGTATTGAAAGTGTTGTACTTTGTAATGCCTTTTATCTTGACTTGGATGTCATGCAAGGCTTTGTCTGTAAGTAACTTTAATGAATTATATCTGAGCTTTCTATTGCCATTTATTTTCCTGAAGTTCTTTGATAATATTATTATAACTATTGAATTTTGTCAAACGCTGCAAGAAACCCATAGATTAAAAAGAAGTCTCTTTTCGATTCTACCAAAAAGTATGAATATATATGTATATGTATAAATTTTTATTTTATTTATTTAACTTTCTTGAGAGAAGAATTTTTGAAAATAGTTATTTTTATAAATTAATTTACATAAATAATTATTTTCATAATTTTTTTTATCACCCAAATATCGACACACAAAAATATTATATCTACTTTTTATTTGATTGAAAGTGATATTTTTATTATGTTTTTGTGTTATGGGTATTTTTGTTTAAATGCAAGTTTTTTCTTTTATTTGTTTGATAAAAAAAAAATTATAAGGATTATTTATGTAAATTGATTTATGAAAGTTAGTATTTTAAAATTAAAAAAAAAAAAAAAAAGGCTCTTTAGTAACCTCGAGTAAGACAGAATCGAAGCAGAACCACAGAGGAAAAGAAAGAATGAGACTTTCAATTCTCACAAAAGCTCTACGGAGCCAAGACAGAAAGAAGCCATCACTACTACTAATGCCCGTAGCTTCTCGTTCATTCTCCAAGCTGAGCACGCAATCCCAACGGTGAGTTTAAGTTTCTTCTTAGATCTTTTCTCGAACACATTACATACAATTCTTTATCTCATTATCTATCGATGATCATTGATTCTTTACTTAATAGAAGGCCTTCATTTGGCATTGCTTTCGACATCGACGGCGTCATTCTTTTAGGCAACACTCCCATCGGTGGCTCTGATAGAGCTATCAAAAGGCTGTATCAAGATTCCGGTATACGTCCACACGCATACAAACGTAGTTAAAATGTCAATAAAAAATATATATATATATATATAATATTATTTTATTATATTAAAATTTTAAATTTTGTGGGCAGGTGATTTGAGGATTCCTTACATTTTCTTGACCAATGGTGAGTAACTTTGTTTAGTTTCGTTCTGGATTGTCATCTGTTGGGTTTTTGATAATGACGATGATGATTACTTGGCATTTTTAAATTACCTGCCAGTGGCTGGAATAAATGTTACACTGAACTTAGCTAGTACATTAATATATGTTACTATTATGTGGTTCCTTTTCTTTGCAATCCTGCAGGTATAAAACAGAGGAAAAACTCTCTCACACACACACGCACACACATATATATTTGTTTTTATTCCAAATAAATATTTTTATACTTGTTGGGATGGATTATTTTTTGAGAAATTTTGGATATTGAATTTATTTATTGGTGATTGAAGTTGCGACTAATGTTAAATAAATTACATATTGTTGATTGGCTAATCATCAACTGTTTCTAATTTAAACAGGAGGTGGTTTTCGTGAATCTAAAAGAGCTTCTGAGTTAAGTAAACTTCTGGGTGTGAATATTCTACCTTCACAGGTAATGCTGCAAAGTTTCTTAATATCTTTAACCTGTTTTCATGCTATAATTTTTTGCTTTTATTCTATTACAGTTTGCTAGGGCATCCTGGCTCTCGTCTTTATGTTGATGCCATTAATCTTTTCCTTGTTAAACTAATAGATTTGACCATCAAACTTCTGTTTTGCCCAATATAGTGATTAATTAGTATAGCTCTTTTGCTTCAATTAACCCTTTTAAATGTGACTCCGATGCAGGTTCTACAAGGCCATTCGGCTTTTAAACAGCTGGTGAATAGGTATGCATCTTAAAATAAGTATGATCTGTAGCTGATTAACACGTTGGCATTGATATATATATATATATATATATTTATGCTCTAGTTGAGGATCCTAAAAGTATCAAGTAGAATTATGAACTATTGAGATCAACATTATTTGTAACCCCATTGCTAGTGAAACTGAAGAATATGGTGTACGGCCATCCGAAAGCTATTTAATTTAAAAAAAAAAGGGGGATAGGTGTCACATGATTTCACATCAGGCCCTTGGGTTTATTAAAAGAATTATTAGGTCAGTCCCAGTTGAATCCTGTCACTTGAAATCAGCTTCGGCTGCATTTCTAAGCTCAATATAGTTGCTGGTAGATGCAAATGTGGTCTTTTTCTACATACAAAGAATCACTTGCAGTGTCCACATCCCCCACCAATGGCGATGAATGAAATACCTATTAACTGAAGAGTTCAGCCTCAGAGTAGGATGGAGAAATTATATTTTATGAGTCAGTGAAGCAACGTGCATCCTGCCAGAGTTGATGGGAGGAGAAATCTATTCATAATATGAGAATGAGAGGACTGCATTAAAATATCACATTAATCTCAAAGGCTTAGTGGAAGCTTTCATTTGGTCCCATTATCTCTATAGTGATTACACATTTGTATTGTGCAGATTTGAGAATGAGTTCATTGTTGCTGTCGGTAAAGGTGAACCTGCTGCAGTAATGTCTGGATATGGATTTCAGTGCGTTCTCTTGGTTTCTCTGTACTTGTTACGCGATCAATTTTTCATTATTCACCACAAGTCATGGAGTCCTTCATATTTGGCCTTAGTTTTTATTCCTGAATCATTGGTGTGCTTGTTGATTTTATCTGCAGAAATGTTGTTTCAATAGATGAGTATGCGTCCTACTTCGACAACATTGATCCACTTGCCCAATATAAGAAATGGACAATTAAGCATGCTGCTAATGAAAATAGCAGTTTTAAGGAGATGGCTCTGACTATTTGCTCCCAGAGAGTTCAAGCAGCATTTATTGTTAGTGATTCTGTTGACTGGAGCAGAGACATTCAGGTTGCCTTTAAGTCTTTAGCTTATCTGATCAGTAATATTTGTTTTTATTTACATTCAGGGAAAGGGCTTCTAATTAATTTATGAGCTATAACTGGTCAACAAGATGGTCTTTAGCTTATCTGATCGGTAATATATATATATTTTTTTATTTACATTCAGGGAAAGGGCTTCTAATTAATTTATGAACTATAACTGGTCAACAAGATGCTAGGCAGGATGGCTTAATACACTCTTGAGGTTGAACAGTTTAGAATTAAACTTTGGCCTTGTCCTTTGTAGTACCGGTGCTATATTCAGTATTATAATTTTGGCTAGTGCTCTCATTGAAAGGACTATGAGTAGTGAGACATTTCCATAGTATCATCCTTGTTAGTTTCAGCCTTGATAATTCAACTCTTGGCCTTTCCAGCTAACAAATCTTACTGTTCCTGAGAAAAGATACAAGACTAGCTGAAGTCAATTTGTTGTGTGGTTGTTTAGCTTGTTTTAGTTCTTATTGGTAGAATGTCTGGGGAAACCCTGAGAATCACTTTGCTTTTTTTTTTTTTTTTTTTTTTTTTTTTTCCTGTCTATAATATTCTAAACTTATGAAAAAGAAAAAAAAATATATCTTCAGTCTAATTTTTTTTGAGAAGGATCCTGCCTTGAGTTGCAAGTCTTAACTTTGATCAAAATTCAAGGTTTGGAGGGATCATTAATGTCAAAATACAACAGTTTTAAACTTGTTCGTGATGTCATGTCTTGTGAAAACATCCTTCTACGTCCTTGTTTTTCATCTTTGAATTTTTTTTTTGAATGTAATTCTTATTTTTGAAAATTTAAAGTTCAGCTCTGAATTGGCTGATAATGGATGTTGGTTTTAGGTTCTTTGTGACATTTTAAGAACTGGAGGTCTACCTGGAAGGAAAATTGGACACCAACCTTGTCTTTACTTTGCAAATGATGATCTGGAATACCAGGTTAGTTATGAAGTTGGCTCTAGGGATTAGTTGTTATCTCAATTTTTCAAGTTGTTACCTTTTTGTTCTTAAACTAGTACTGTACTGACAAGGTGACGCTAAAGGTAGGCTACTTTTCCTTCTGAACGTCTGGGTATGGGAGCTTTCAGGATTGCGTTGGAATCCATCTTCAATAGGTAAGAAAACAGTAATAGCTGATCCTATACTTTCCTATGAACTTTTTCAGTGAATTGCTTGAACTTGCTTGCCAGCCCTTTTGTTGGGCCATAACTCAAATGAATACAATCACTCTAGTGAGTCTCAGGCCTCTCTGCTTCCGAGAGATTGACCCTCTTTTGAGTTGGGATGAAATAACGTAAAACATTAAAATAGTTACTCATATATTATGTTCTCTAGCCTGTGTTAGCTTATAATATCAGTATCAAGTGAACTATTCAAAGGCCCTTCAGTTTACTATGCAGAATTCACCATAATCCTCTGGAGTATACTTCTTTTGGCAAGCCAAGTCCACTAATTTTCCAGAATGCTGAAGTGGTGCTAAAGGAACTAGTGTCATCTCTTCATTCTAATTCTCGTCTTGTGAATCATGCAACTCCTGAAAATCATCAATTGAAAACCCTATATATGGTAGGGGATAACCCTTCAGTTGACATCAAAGGTGCACGCCAGGTTTGTCTTGCTTGGGCTAGAAATGTGGATTCATATATTTTTAAATATTTGTAGCTACTTAATTTGTAAAAGATACAGAGTAGAGCAAAACGATTTCTTTGCAATTTCAGGCTGGACGACCCTGGTTTTCAATTTTGACTAGGACGGGGGTTTTCAAGGGAAAGGAAAATCATTCTGAGTTTCCTGCAGATCTGGTAAGCATATGATGAACTTCTGTGTTGTCTATCCGAATTTAATGTTTTCATATCCATGAGGACATTATCTTTCCCCCCTTTTGTCATTTGGGCTAAATTCCTAGGGAGTAAAAGTAAGCAGTTGGAAGAAGGAAAGGACTTTCGTCTTTTTCCCCCTTCCTGTTTTCCAGGTGTTGGAGTTTAAGGGAGGATTCCTTTGGATGGCAATAGTGGCCTGCAACCCATTCTAGCATTACCCTAACATCCCAAGGATTGGAGAAACCAAAAAGGAGTTACAGTTGAATTATTTCCAATACCAATTTGGTGATGAATTGCTAGATTGAACTTTTATGTTGTATATTGCAGGTTGTTGACACTGTGGAAGAAGCTGTGGACTACATATTTAGAAAAGAATCCATCTAATACAGTTTATACACCACCCGCATTTGTCCCAAGTTTTTCTGTTATATTGTTTAAAACACCAAGCTATTTATGATTAAAGGGTGTTGCATCATGTATGAGTTGATTCAGTTAAAAAATGTGATGGTAAGAATAGTGATTACCTGGTAGTTTCTTGCTAGGTTTGCAACCTCCATATCTATTCATGGTGTAACCCACATTCATCTATTTCTATAATCTTTTGCTATTAACAAATTTTTTTCTTATTATTAATTTTTTAAAGAAATGGTGTTAATTGTATTCACTGTAGGGTGAAACAATCAAAGAAACTATCGAAATAGCTTCTCGTAACTTTGTGTTCTGTTTTACTGTTCCTTTTGGCATCCCATTTAATCTGTTTGTTTGTCTAATGCAAACAAGTTGTAATTGTTGAACTCAAAGTTCAACGTTTTTGTACAAGTTTTGGACTGAATATTCCCTACTGAACTAGTAGGTTACAAAAACGGCGCTTGATTCATCTTCATTGTTTTCTGCCTTATGATTATTTAACAAAAAGAGTAGAAGTTTCAGGAGGTCGGACGCTTAACATACTTATTCAAATATATCTTACAACCAACAGAGCAGGCAGCTATAAAGGAGAAAACCTGATGATTTCAGTTTGTCCTGGAAACTATTCATCTCTCTTTTAGCATGTTAATTGCAATGATAAAAAAATTCCAGTACAAAGAACACTTTTGATATGATACAACGCACTGTATGGTGTAATGCAAGGATGACCCAAAAACTTGAGTAATATCCTTGTCCCTTTGTTAGAGTTATCGGGTCATATTACATCTTTTTCAGGGGTCAGAATTCAGATAAGCATTAGAACTTGATAAGTTGCTTAGGTTGGCTACCCTGTAATCCAAGTGCCTTACCCAATGCACTCTGGAAATTGTCGAAAGGAACCAGTTCCATCCTGCAAAGAAGAGCACCTCAACTCAGTTAATAAATATTAGTAGGCGACAATAAATAAAGAACAAAATAATGCTTCAACATTAAGGCAGCAAGTGTGTGCAACTTTTCAGGTGGACATACTCGTATTTCAATTTTCCTTCTCGTGCTAAGCATAAAAGATAATCTATCATATTTCTGCACTCTGTTGCTTTGTCTGAATTCAACCATTTCTGCAACCAAAAACCTTTCAAGGAGAGATCCTGCAAAGAGAGATATATAGAGAAGATGGATGTAAGAAGATACCATGAGTAGTTACATAATTTTGAATCTAGGAGCAAAATTGTGCTTCAAGAAATCCAACCCTTTTGTATTAGTCCTTTGTTTTCATTTTTTATCTGCTACCAGAAAAAATAACAAGTTGTGGCAATCCTTTTAATTTTGATCTCTTTCTGATCTAGGCTTACTTTTCTACGCTTCAGTCTGTCGCTCATCTTCTAAATAATTTGAGCCTCACTTATAATCTTCAAATGTCAACCATCTCAAATGGATGACATAAAAACCTTATGAAAACACAGTTTCTTCCAAGCAAATGCCAACGGCTTTGCCCCTAAATAATTACCATATAAATGTAGCTGACAACAATGAGGAAAGAACTAGAGTATCACGGCACTTACCTTAAAAATGAAGGATGAAGTTGATACAGTGACAGGTTTCTTTGACATTCCACCATATGTCACCATTGTTCCTCCATGTCTGAAAACAACATTTATCTCTTAACGAAGAGAAATTAATTTCTTAACCCAAATATATAGCATGCCTCAATAATTTAGTACAGTAGATCATACCTCAAGAATTTGAGAACCAAAGAAGCAGAATTGCCCCCAACGCAGTTGAATCCCAAAGCAGGTTCAGGTATATTAGCCTAAAATGTAATGGAGTTATAAAATGGTAAGCTTGAGTTTAAAGAACTCAAAATGTAAGAACTAAATCAAGCATTACCAAAAATGTCAGATTTACTAGCACCAAACGCAATAGAAAGTACCAATCCTTCTCAATTAGATACTAATAATCATAAAGACAAAAGATAACTATACCAGGAGACTCTTGACATTCTTCACTTTCAATTCACTCTCAGTAAACACTTCATCAGCACCAAGTCTCTTAAGCTTTTCCTTTGCTTCATCTGATCCTGCCCTGAAGCAAAGCTGAAGATGGTAATTGAAGGCATACAGGCAGGCATTCATCAGATAACAAAACTTCAAGCAGTACAATAAAGCAGTTAAAAAACCCTCTGTGCTACATTGAAAATTTTTAAAACTTGTAGGTGCTTCTGATTTTGGGACTTCCTCTGCAATATTTTGAAAGGATATTGTCAGCATCCACTTATTTACCACAAATACATCTCTTTCTTTTTACTTTATACAAGACATCACAATGGAACTGTATTTCTTTTCAGCTTTCTAGTCAACTTTTAAATAAGAATTAACTGATTTTCCATAATTAACTCACCTTCATCAAATCCATTAGAAATAATCTGGAAGGGTACAAAAATGCAGTAAAAAAACCCTTCATCAAAATAAGCTGAAGCCAGAAATCTAGTGAGGACATTACATTAGTTATGAGAGTTTTATTGCTCAAAGGGGTCAAAATAGGTGGCCAACGACTAATTGTTCCGGAGAAGATGACCATGTGCCCTACTCAGATAAGGATATAACATTCCCTGAAGTGGGTGACAAATTCAAGAGAAACCTATGTCCCCCTTAGTAAGCTTGAGAAATATTCACACTTGCATGTATCTGTGGCGGTGATTTAAAGGGACAGAAGATAACTCTTTGTAGGCATTAATCATCCTCTTGAACAAAATTTCGACGTCAGAGATATGAAAAAGTAATATGCCAGAATAAAAACAATACAAAATGAAAGAGAGCTCGTTGAGTACAATATTCAAATTGAAGTGAATGTTCATAGGCCTTTGTTAGATGTATGGATGAGCAATCCAGAGACAAAACAATCAGTATCTCATAAGTACGTAAACAACGTACCAAAAGCTATTCTGGCAGTGTATCCTTAAAATTTTGACACTTGATAAAAAGTTGGTGAATGCCTAAGATAAAGAACCACCTTTTTCGAAAAAGAGGTTTTTAAAATATATTTCAGTTAAAAATACGACAACTAGAAGGTCAATTATTGCTTGGAAACCTTTTAACTCCAGTTTTGTTGTTAATTTCAGTCATCATTCGGGAAGTGGAAAGTTTTCAGGAAGATGAACAAAGTGTAGAAAACCATTATTCTGTTGTTGAAAGTAATGCCTGTTATCAAGGTTAAAAGACACAAACACATAAACAGAAACCAAAAAACATGAACAGAACCCACAGAAATGTAATCTGTTTAATTATCAAAATTCACACAAATTGCTAAAATGAAAAGATTAGAAGCAACAAGCTCAAGAAATTAATACTGAACTTCCATATAGTACCTGTCCCTTATAATATTAATGCTATGGATGCCACGAAATCGTGCAATCTGAATTATGCACTGCCCAACCATGCTTGTTGCTCCATTTTGAACGATAGAATCTCCTGCTTATACCCAGATTTGTCAGAAAAAACAAGTCAAAGAAATCTAAAATATCAAAATGAAACATATGGCACTACCTGAATTCAGAGTTGTGAAGTCTTCAAGCATTCTTAAAGCAGTCAAAGGATTAACAGTAATGGTAGCAGCATACTCCATAGGTATATCTTTGTCAATTTTGTGCCAGACACTCTGGTCTTTCACAACGTAAGTCTGCCATGTCCCTATATAGAACAGATTCTATTATCATCCAACAGCGTGAAACACAGCACCTATCATGTTTTCTTGTTAATGTCCTTATAAAAGATTTTGTATTCTTCATTAATTTGGTAATTCTGCCAAGGCATGCCCCCCTTAGACCGACTCCGGGGTTGGGATTGCTGATCCCAACCCCTATGGATTTGTGGGGGTTAAATAGTTGAAGATATGAGACCGAACAATGCATGTGCCGCACCTAGGAGGTCAACCCTCGTCTTCACAAGACAAAAGCTTGTGCCTTAAAGATTTTTAAATGCACCATCTGAAATTTGTTTCTATGCCCATTTTTGCGAATGAGTGTGAACATTAAAGTGCATAACTCATTCTACACAATTGCAAGATTAGTACATATTTTCTTCTACTCTTCACCCAAATTTTGATTTTGTACAATTAGAATGTATAATTTAAAGAGTAACACCTTATGCTCAATAGCAACCGACCATAAGCAGCAATTATGTAAGAGCTTAGTCGAGCTGAGAATCTACCAGAAGAGGGCGGTGAAGGGATGACCCAATCACCAGGTGCCAGACCCTTAACTGAGGAGCCCACTGAGTATATCTCTCCAACACCTTCATATCCACCAACTGCTGGCACTTTTGGCCTCACCGGGTACACTCCTACCAACAACATCCAATTCCACAAAAACTCAATCAATTGCAGTAAAAAAGAAATAATCATTTTCCAAAATCTTATATTCATAAATTGACTATATTTCAGTTCCAGGCAACAAACTTCTAGTCCAATAACAAAAACAAAACTTTCCAGTTTCTAGGCATTTTGGGTAAACTAGAATGTTCAATTGGGCATTTAGCTAAGCCAAACACCGACATTTACAGTTTTAGCGAGTACTTCTCCGGTCTTTGGCACCACCTAATGTGTTTTCAAAAATTAATTGTAAAAAGCACTTCCCTTCATAGCATTTTTGATACTTTCGTGAAAAGAGATTTCACTCAAAAGCTCCTTCACAAAAGCACTCCAGAAACACCCATAGTTTATATTTGAATTAACGATACACAGCCATTTTCAACTCATAATTATAACAAAAAAATCACAAACTAAATTGTTTCCCAAAAATAAAAAAATAAAAAGAAATGCAGAAGTGACCTTCAATGCGATTGATATCAGAAGGATTGATGGGAGCAGCTAACATTTTGACGCACACGTCATTCTCTTTCATTTCCACCGGCGGTAACTCTATCACTCTGCAATTCAACACCAAAAATGTAATACACTCACTCACCAAATGATAAACAATTGTATACTTATAATGTTACATGGGAGTATCAATAGATATCTATATGTTATGGCGTACTTGGTGACTGAGTCAGGCAGACCCTCCCGCTCGTAGACGACGGCCCTGGATGGCGGCGACATGAGAGCCGAGAAGGCTCGAATACTTTGTGCTTGGACCCGACGAGGACGGGCCCATTCGAGGCTGAAGATATTTGCTGACGATGATGATCTATTGATAAATTTCAGCATTACTGATCTAGCCAAAGCCATTTTTCGGTCTCTCGACGACAGTGACAGTTATACTCCTCTGTTCAGCTACGTCGACTGGCAGATGCCGTTTCATGGTTTATAAGATCATTTTGAAAACGGTGTCGTGCTGAAGTTTCCAGAGAGGATCTCTGTTTCGCAATCGCAGGTAAAACGAAACCGTTTTTATCAGTCTGCAAATGAAAAGCAAAGATAACAACTAAACAATGGTGTCAGTACAAAATAAAATGACTTTTTTCGTACGAAATAGCCCAATTTCACAGTCCCAAACTTATTTATGATCTAAAAAAAAATTTAATCTTAACTAAAAAATTAATTTTAAATAAAAATTAATTTTTTTTATCAAATATTAAGATTCTTAATATTTAGTAAAAATATTCAACTAAGTGTCAATAATTTTAAATTATAATATAAAAATTTGAAGATTTTTTATATCGATATTGTCAATCATACAATTAATAAAAATTATTACATTCTTATTATATTTTAAAA
>JAXCLQ010000005.1:13396601-13429225 GCA_035584115.1 Cedrela odorata | reverse complement strand
TGTCTCATCGAGACATAAAATCTTTGACTCATCATCAATCCTATTTTATAAAATCTCTATTAATAATAATTAAAAAACACTTGTCCACCCTTTCTAAGCGTCTCTCTCGGAATAAAAAAAAAAAAACTATTATTTATTAAAGTCACTCTTCAATCTTAACAAATATATCTCAATCCAGTAATGGGTTTTCGACACGTGTTCATTTACTTTTGTTCTTTTTTTTATAGGCCATCATATCCATGTGGTACAAATCCTTTGGTTTGATTACAAGGTCAATCGTGGAACTTTCTAGATCAATCATGATGTGATTATTAATTTATATTATTATTATTATTATTAAAGTTGTTAATAGTGTTTAGGTGCACCAACCGTGCAACCTTAAGATGGTGTTACTTGATTGGAATTTTGAACACGTAAGTATATAAAATAGAATTTAGTTGCCTTAATAATCTAACAATTTTCTTAAAAGCAATGCCATTAAGCAAATCCATCGAACAAAACCCACTTCAATTTTGGCATTTTGCTTGTTTGATTATGACTCATGACTAATGACTCATGACTCGCGACTCATAACACATGAAATAGTAATGCTTGAATCTTAAGATTAAATTTGGCCCTATTTAGTCGAGCATAAATTTTATTTCACACACGTGCTCTAATATTGAAATATCACTTTATTTCCAAGTATAGTATAAACTTATTGAATGTAAATTATATTAATTGTGCTCTTTTCTTCATTTAAAAAAAAATATAATTCACATTTATTTAGTCTACCAAACACTCATTCACTTATAGTTGATAGTTAATTCATTTAATTCATAAAAATTAAAATTTTTTAAAGCTATTCTTATAATAATACTTTTAATAAAATATTTTACACATTTATTTTAATTATTATCATAATTAGTTCATTTTAAAATATATTTGTAGGTAGTAAAAGTTTAGGCAATCCTATATAAAATTTGGTATATATTTATAATAAATATTTTGATTTTTTAAACTAAGAAATTCAAATATATTTTTTTCCTTCTAAAAAAATTTCCTTTTAAAATATAATTTAATACTTTTTTTTAATTATTAAAATATTAAAAATCATCGAGTGAACGAAGAAAGAAATAAACACAATTTTCAATAATAATGCATAAAAAAGGTGGTAACAAATTAACATCCTTAGATTTCGTACAAATTTTCAGAGATTTATAAAGCGAGAAATTATTGCCTCATTAACTGACAGCGCGTTTCCTCAAACTCTCCACACGGTAATTTATTTGCGACCGACGGTTACCTCTTTTTTCATAAACTGGAGCAGTATTTGATTGGACAGGCTTTTATTGCCTACCTATGAGTTATGATGGAGTAGGCTGATCACCGTTCCTAGTCTTAAATATGAAAACGCGTAGGGTCAATTGTGTCCAACGTGGGGTCTATTTCTAATATTTTCATTGCGTTGACCTTTGAAATCCGACGGTGGTAAATGCTGTCTGCGTGCATACGTCACGGGCGGGTAATACAAGACAAGGGGAAGAAACAAATACGAAATAGCTTTCTAGAAAAAAAGACAAAGATCTGTTACAACCCCGACTTGCTATCCGGATCACCAAGGATCAATCAATGCTTGCCACGTCTGCATCATGATTATAATATACACGAAAAGACAAAAAATCCTTTGACTTTGACATTTAACATTTAACAAATCCATCTGAGAGCTCACCTGGCAGGCCCTCAGTTGTGTTAACATAGAGTAGCATGTAGCTGATTTACACCTCCAATTGTTAATAAAAAAAAATTATCACAATTGTTACGTGGCTGTTTTCTACTTGCCTGTAATAAAACCAAATTATAAAGCGAAATGGCGGATTAGAACCCATAAAAATGTAAAAGCGCATAAAATGGTCCAAAATTTTGAGTTACTTCTGCTTGTTCGCTCTCTCTATCTCTCTCTGTACCTCTCTTTTATTTTTCCCTTTTTTTTTTGGGTGTTTAACTCTTGTTTGCTTGGATTGTGAAGTGGATTGCGTTGTGCAGCTGAGAGAGCGGGAGAATCTCTAACGAACAAAAAGAAAGAGATAATTTTAGTATTATGGGTTGTTTTCGTTTCAGTGGAAAATCAAACAAAAAAATAGACGAAGTGATCAACAACAGGAAAAATAACAATAATTTTAACAAACAAGGTGATCAAAAGCAACCCACTTCAGGTATTGAACTATTTCTTTTGTTTTTGATAAAAGTTAAGTTTTTTTTTTTTTTTAATAAAAGAAATGAAACTCATTTCCTTTAATCATGATCATTTTGGTTGAATTTTTATTTTTTTCAATTTTTTTTTAAAGATTGTTTCGTGAGCATTGTGTTTGACATTGAGTTTGGTTCACATCGATCCCGTATTGAATTTTAATGGTCATTTTCTGTACATATCCTGACTTCTTTGTATTCAAAATTGTGTTGCATGCTTTTTTTAGCCAAATATATTTTCTTCTTTTGGGAAATTTTCCCTGTATTTCGTTTTTATTATCGGGTTTAGCATTCGTCGGGTTGTTCTATATTGGCTTTCACGTTATCTTACGGTAATTTTTTTTTTGGAGTGCTGTATCTTACTGTATTTGATATTATTGTTCCAGTAAATGATCAAGCGATTTTTTTCCCTTTTTTCTAATAATTTTTTTTTGATACAATGCCTTCCAAAATAACACATCTAATTTTACATATTTTATATCTACAAAATTGTTTGATTGTTATCAAATGGGTAAAATTTTATTCAACTAATAGTTTTTGGTTTATGAAGCTACTGTTTTGGTGCCGTTCTGTTTGTCTTGCATGATGGAAAAAATCCAATCTATAATACAAAGCCCTTGTTAAGTTTTGAACCTTGACCCTGTGTGTTCTATGTGTCCTTTCAAATTGTTTGTTATTACTATTATTTTTCTGGTAGACCCATTTTGTGAAATTCGTATAGAAATCACTTTTTGGATTTAGCTGGACATGTGCCATATCTTGTGTCTTTTTCTTTGTTCTCTCTTCATATTTGTGTTTTTTTTTTGGTTTATGTCTATTAGATACACCAAGTGTTTCTTCACAAGGGAGTTTAAAGAAGGAGGAGGTCCCTAAGGATGACCAATTATCGATAGATGTAAAAAACTTAAATTTGAAGGATGATGGAAATAACAGAGGCAAGAGAGCGCAGACATTCGCATTTGATGAACTTGCAGCTGCTACTGGTAATTTTAGATCAGATTGTTTTTTGGGTGAAGGAGGTTTTGGCAAAGTATACAAGGGATACTTGGAGAAAATCAATCAGGTTAGTTGAGTTCGTTTGATTGTTAAAATTAATGAACAATGAAATCAACAAGATTGCAATATTTTACTTATCTAAAAAGCTCAATGGAAATTGTGATCAGTTAAGTTATTTCAATGTGCCTGTTTGACAGTATTGAAGCTTTGAAGTGAGCTGGGTTTAACGCTTCAGATTTTTGTAATCTTTGTTGTAGGTTGTCGCAATCAAGCAACTTGACCAAAATGGGGCTCAAGGGATTAGGGAATTTGTTGTTGAAGTATTGACATTAAGCTTAGCTGATCACCCTAATCTTGTCAAATTGATTGGCTTTTGTGCTGAGGGTGATCAGAGATTATTGGTTTATGAGTATATGCCTCTAGGATCTTTGGAAAGCCATTTACATGGTACGCAATATGCTCAATAAATGTTCCTTTCCTCAGCTTGTATCATCAGTTTGTCAGTCAGCCTTCTATGTTGGCTCTACCAATTTTTTCTTTTTATTCTTAACCATAATTCTTAACCGATTAATGTTTTAAGCAGATTGTCGACCTGATAAAATACCACTTGACTGGAATATAAGGATGAAAATAGCGGCTGGTGCAGCAAGGGGCTTGGAGTATTTGCATGGCCACATGAAGCCACCTGTTATATACCGTGATCTGAAATGCTCAAACATATTGCTTGGTGAGGGATACCATGCCAAGTTATCTGATTTTGGCTTGGCCAAAGTAGGCCCTAGCGGGGATAAGACACATGTATCAACGAGGGTTATGGGCACATATGGCTATTGTGCACCAGATTATGCAATGACGGGCCAGCTGACTTTTAAATCGGATATTTACAGCTTTGGGGTTGTTCTTTTGGAGCTGATCACTGGCAGGAAAGCAATTGATCAAACTAAAGATCGTAAGGAGCTAAATCTAGTTGCATGGGTAAGTAAAATTGTATTGCACTCATTTTTGAATCTGTTTACAGTTTCTGTTTGTCCTGAACCGTTGTGCATGAAGACTTAAAACTTCATTTGTCTAACATAACCTGAACTGCTGATTTGCTGGGCATACACTAAATGTTGATGGAACAGAGTTCTGTCATGATCATACCAAGGGGGTGTTCTGGAATGGATCAACCAATTTATTGAGTGATATTATCACAGTTTGGACAATAAAGTGGCTCTACTTGTTAAGCTATTCATTGTAATTGATGCAGAAACTAGCTCATCAAAATGTTAATCCGGTTATTATAAGCACATTTGTCTCATTTTCCTTGTTAAATGGTATAATCAATTTCGAAAACCTTTGTTTACAACCCAACTTTAACAATCACAGTGAGTAATGAAGGCAGTTGCAATGTTTTCTGTGCATAAGAAGCATGTTAAAAATCATTTTTTTTCTAGTATATCAATAAAACAGTGATTATGTGCTTGTGGTTGATGTATGAACTGCAATACTGTGATTAAAATCTTGTTGGGGTTGCCTGTTCATGCCCCCACAGTAATGATCAAGAAGTAGTAAGGCACTGCCTGTTTTAATTTCTTTCTTCTGATTAAACAGCTACATTCAAAACTAATGTGGAGAAATGAAATTTTTGCCCAAAGAATTGTCCAAAATTTTCATAGGTAGCTTACACTAGTTTTTTTCCCCTTTTTCGCTGTGAAAGTTATCCTCCATTTGGTTAACCATCCTTGCTTAGAAGATGGGATTTGCACTTCTAAGGTTTTTCCTTCAGTCACTTCCAGCTTGTGACTTCTGCTGCCATAGCTGGCAACATCTCTGATGTGCTTTCTATCTACAGTTTATTGTGTTGCCTTCTGTTGTTTCTATTTTATGTTGAGATTGGTTTACTTTTTTATCTTGCTATTGAAATTGTAATGCAAGTAGATTTCTTGTAAATCCTGCTGGAAGTGTATTCTAGTTTCTTATTTCAGTACCTGCAAATTGTTGGCAGTAGTCTAATTGGTTTCAACTTCCTAGCTACATGTTTATGTGAACTCCTGACCGCATATCATTATTTACTTCTCCTGATAATAGAAAACTTTTAACCAGTGAAGAGCCTATTGCATTGATATCTGACCACATTGAAAATATCAACTTGCTTATATATGATTGAAGTATATAAAGGTGAAAATAATATCAATGCACCAGTAGTATCCATGATTCTATTTCCAGATGCTAATTTGTCTTCATCCAAATCATTTGCAGGCAAGGCCCATGTTCAAAGACCGAAAGAACTTTTCCCGAATGGTTGACCCATTGCTTAAAGGGCAATATCCTGTGAGAGGTTTGTACCAAGCTCTTGCCATCGCTGCTATGTGTGTTCAGGAGCAGCCTAATATGCGACCTGCCATATCTGATGTTGTTATGGCTCTGAATTACCTTGCTTCCCAAAAATATGATCCCCAAAATCCTCCTGTTCGAAGCTCTAAAATGAGCCCATCTCGTCCTGGAGTAAATAAGGACGATTATGAAGGAAAAAGTTCGGGCAGTGGGTCAGAGTGAGAGTAGGTTGAATAAAGTGGTCAATACCTTTTCTACTGTGTTTATATATAGGCAGTGCCTGGTTATCAAATTTTGTTCGGCAGAAGATAACAGGTGCTACTTGCATGCGGGAAATTTGCGCCCGCACCTTTTTTTTTCCTCTGATGTACATGTGAGCAGACGTTCTTATTCCTAAGATCCCTATTATGTTAAACCAATTTTCCATAATAATAGTTTAGCCTTACTTTAAAAAGTATGGGTTATCTTCTTTTGATCTTGCAGTAACGCTTTAGTTTAGCCACGCGCATGACCAAATTCTCCACAGCTGATATTTTTGACACTATATTGGCTATGCCTCGTGGACAAAGGAGACATCAGATCAGCCCTTCTTGCCCATTGTAATCAAACTTAATGAAAAATAATAATTGGTTTTAGATTTGTTTCAGGAATTAATCATTACATGCGTACCATGCATCCTAAAATCAGATTGGCAATTTTGATCCTTTATTAGATGTGATAAAAAAATGTTTTATGGTGTATTTGACAGTATATTTGTAAAAGATAGTTTGAAAAAAAAAGTAAAAGGTATTATCAATATATACTTTCAAGAGGTTTTAAATGTATTACCAGAGCAAACTTGAAAATCATGGCAACTCTTAACCAACACTCAATTGGTTTTATACTTCCTAACACAGCCACTCAAAATTTTTCAAGTACAAATCAAAATAAATTTGTTTTTTTCAAATATCATCAAATCGACAGAAGGTAATTTCCTTCTCTGAAAATCTTAGTCATTTCCTTCAATTAGAAGAAATGACCTTGCAAATTTCTTGGACAGTAATACATTGGTTCCAAGCAAGTATATCTCATCAGTCAATGAAGATGAACAAAGCACCATAACTTTAAATCCAGCTTACAAAGTTTGGAAGAGATAAGATCAGTAACCTATGTGATGGATGTTGTCAATCCTCAGTGAATCCTTGCTGATTGCAGTAATAGGTTGCTTTTCCTTAGCTGAGCAATGGGGTGTACTAGAGAGGATCTTTGTTACAAAGTTCATGTTCAAGATAGTCAACCTTCGAAGCCTCATCACATTAACCAAAAAGGAAAATCTTAGCATTAAAAAATACTACATGAAGATGAAGACTTTTTCAAATTTACTAAAGGCAATATGTGATCTAGTCACAAAGAGATTTAATCTTATACTTCTTTAGAGAATTTGGACGAGACAATGACTCAGTCATAGTCAATGTATCATCTAGACTAGAAACATCATATGTGGAGGAAATATGCTTAAGGCTTTTGAGCCAAAAGAACAGATTGGAAGGCTAGAATGGGACTTTCCACCCATAATTTTCCTATGAAGTAGCAGAAAACATTGCACAAACAAACACAAATCAGAGAAGCACCAAGCCAGGTGGAAATTAAAATAGTTATAACAAGTTTTCTCACCATGGCAGAGGTAGAAGAAAAAAAATAAAGGATGAAAGAACTCAGCACCCAAACCCACATGTCAGATATGTCTCAAAACAGGTCATCTGGCATTTGTTTGTTGGGACAGGTTCAACAAAGACTTTGTACTTCAACAGGGCAGGCAAGAGAGCAAGGCAGTATACCTAGTAACATTATAAGCTGTGATAAACCCCTCTTGTTACATAGATAGTGGAGCCACTAACCATGTCACTAACAACCTAAGCAATATGGCAATTAATTAAGAATACAAATGACTAGAAAAACTCTTGGTAAGTAATGGACAATATCTTTCCATCTCTCACGCTGGTTCCTTTAAAATTGTCACTCCTCACACGTAAGAACCTTTGCAGTTGAACAACGTTCTTTATGTTGCTAAAATTATTAAGAATTTAATAAGCGTATAACAACTATCAAAAGATAACCCTTTTGCTGTTGAATTTTACCAAAATACTTATGTTGTGAAGGACCTGAGAGAGGGAAAGCTTTGCTGGTAGGAGTGGCTAAGAAGGATTTATACAAGTTGCTGAAATGTGTCTCTCCTAAGTGTCAAATGTTAAGAACAAGTAGCTTATTCCTTTCTTCTAAGTTTGTTGATCTATCTTTTAAGTTTCCTAGATTAAAGTCTAATCATATTGAATCAACAACAGACTCTAAAACTCAAAGGGTGTTAGATATGTTGTATCAAAAACTAGGTCACCAAAATGTGAAAGTTTTAGAGATCTTACTATCAATTATACTGACTTCAATAAAATGAACACTTCAACTATGCCTTTTTCTTTCTGCACAGCCTATCAATATGGCAAAATGCACTAAGTGCCTTTCAAAATAATTGAAACCAAAACTAAGCAACCCTTAGAACTCATACACATTGATTTATGGGTTCCTACTCTAGTTGCATCCATTAATGGATATAAATACTACATAGCCTTCATAGATGATCTAACTAGATATACTTGGATATATCATTTGGTTTATAAATCATTTGCTGGTTTGATCTTTAAGACCTTAGTTGAGAAAGTTTTTAACTTGAGAATTAAGTCCTTACAATGTGACATGAGAGAGGAATTTAGAGGTCTAGAAAGGTTTCTAAGTGAACAAGAAGGACATCTGAGATATGTTTGCCTTCATACACATCACCAAAATGGTAAAGTGGTGAGAAAACATAGGCATATTGTAGAAACAGACTTAACTCTTCTTGTACAAGCAAGTATGTCACTCAAATTTTGGTGGGAATCATTCTTTACATCTATATATTTGATTAACAGATTACCTACACCAATCCTTAACAACAATTCACCCTATGAGACTTTTTATGGTCACAAACTAGGCATTAAAATTTTAAAAGTATTTGGGTGTGAATGCTATCATTTTCTTAGGCTATACAACAAGCACCATTAGTTTCATACCTCAAATTATGTCTTCATAAGTTACAACCCTCATCATAAAAGGTACATATATTTGTATCTTGCCAAAACAATCTACATAGCAAAAAATAAATTGTTTAATGAATAGTATTTTCCTTTCTCAACTGAACCAAATTGTGTCAACTATTCTAACAAAATATGATGAAATCTCAAGTTCTATTCTACCTTGCTACTCTGTGACTAATTTATTTTCTAATATGCTAAAGGAACAATCAGCAGCTTATAATAACTCTAACTTTGACACTCCGACAATAAAGCATCTCACCAATTAAGTCCAAGAGTAGTAGACAATTGAGAATGAACTCCTGCCCTTGTCTTATCAAACACCATTCTTAGCTACTTCAGTTTCTAAATCATTAATGAGTAACTAGTAACAATCTCCAATACACTCTCCTCAATAGCAGTAAAAACCATTCAAAATTAATCAGATTCAACCCTTTCATCCCATGCTCATCAGGTCCAAGACTGGTATATTTAAGCCTAAGACATACATGATTCATAAATCTTCCTTACATTAACTACAAATCCTAGCCATTGCAGAAGAGGCGCTTCAAGACTTAAGATGGAAAGACGCCATGCAAAAAAAGTATGATGCTTTGGTTCAAAACCAAACTTGGACTTTGGAACCCTACAAATCAAATAAGAAAGTTGTAGGGACCAGATGGATTTTTAAAATCAAGTATAATGCATATGGTAGTGTACAAAAATATAAGGCAAAATTAATGGCTAAAGACTTCCATCAAACACTTGTGATCAATTTCACATAAACTTTTTGTCTTGTTGTGAAATCATCCACCATCAAAGTCATCTTGATCTTGGGTGTGCATTATGAATGAGTTCTAAGGTAAGTTGACATTAACAATGTCTTTTTAAATGGTGACCTTGTAAAAACTATTTATATGAACTAACCTTCTAGTTTGAAAGACTTTAAGGCTTTTCAGCATGTGTGCAGATTGAAAAAGGTCTTATATAGCCGCAAATAAGCTTCTAGAGCTTGGTTTAACAATCTCAAGACAACAATTCAAAATTAAAAATTTGTCAATTTAAAGTTAGATACATTTCTCTTTTCAGAATTAACAACACTGAGATAACTCTAGTTTTGATTTATGCAAATGACATAATAGTTAATGGAAACTATTAAGAGAGAGTGGAAGATCTCATCAACAAGCTTAATAAAATCTTGGTCTTAAAAGACCTGGGAGAACTGTTCTTCTTTCTTGGTTTTGAAATTTCAAGAACATTAAATTCAATCTTAATGTCCCAGAGTAAATATATAAGTGATCTGCTATTAAAAACCAACATGTTGGATGACAAAGGAACAACCACTCCTATAGTATTGGTGCTAAGTTTAATAAAGCAGATGGAGAACTTTTCACCAACAAAACCTTATACAGATCAGTGATCGTGTCACTGCAATATGCAACATTTTCAAGGCCTTAGTTGTCTTATGCTGTGAACAAACTGAGCCAGTTTATGAGTGATCCCCGTGACACTCACTAGAAGGTTTGCAAAAGGGTCTTAAGATATCTCATGGATACCATTAATCTAGATTTGATGTTTAAGAAAGGTGAAAGGCTGGGACTCTGTATCTTCTTTGATGCAAACTGGGCATCAGATCATGAAGATAAAAAATATGTAAATGCATACTGCATCTTTCTTGGTGATAACATAGTTTCATAAAGTTTTAGCAATATGTAGTTACTAGATCTAGTGCAGAGTCAGAGTACCAAGCTTTTGTGTCATGCTTCAATCCACCTATACGAGTATGTAACAATCACCACATAATCGTGAAATGTATACTCTCACGATTGTGTAAGGTTTCCAATATTTCATGTATACAAACATTTAAAATCTCAATTTAATATCCCATATAAATACATACAGGTGTATAATCATATTTTAAATCCACAACATTTATACCTATAATACATTCATTATTCACCAATCAATTATAAAACATAATTTATGGATCCCAACTAAACCTCATATGCATATATAACATTGGAGACCTAAAGTACTTACTAGTTTCCTATAACTGTATTATGTCAAATTTAGTCTAATGAGTCAACTTACGACCTCCTCGTAATATGTCTAATCTGAAAATATTTTTAAAAAATAAAGGAGTATAATTTGGTGAATAAATGGATAGTAGTAAATTTGAAAATCATAAAATAAGATATGAGTAAGAGTACCAACCTTTTAACACAAGAAATACAAATTTTCTTTATAATTTAAAATTATTTCATCAGATATAACAACATGGTAAAACTAATTTCATAAATAATATTTGTGGATGTTCAAATAAAAATATTTGGGCTCGCTAAAAAACTATCACTCTAGATATTCTTTGGTGTACATTCAGCTAACATCTTGAAACCCACTAGCAAGTTTTTCTGTATCAGTATATCAAATAATTTTATTCACCCTCTCGTTAGCATTGGCCTGGATAAATAAATGTGGTGCCAGACATTGACTCATCCAGCTGTAATATCTCATTTACCTCTTAACAGAAGACAAATGTGGAAATGATAACCTCTCCCTTACCTCATACTCAGGGAAAGGTGGAATAGGTAACTTCTCATTTACCTTCTTTCTCAAGTAAAAGCAGAATATGTAACTTCTCTCTTACCCCTTTCTCGGGTAAGGACAGAAAATAATTTGAGTACAAATGCACTCTAATTAGACACTTGCTTCGAAAATCTCAAATATATAATTAGTATATAACATTCATCATAAAAATTACATAATAAAACAATTCAATTTATCACATATCAACTCATCCACAGATATTTTATGGATAATCAAAACATATGATAAAATATACTTTTACTCATAACATATTGATTTCATATTTGCAATATATCCAAATTCCGCAAATTCGAACAAAATTAAACATTTAAATCATTTTTAAAGTCTATAATTTTTAGAAAATAAATTAATATTTTAAATCATTTATTTAAAAACTTTGAAAAATGTATCCATCTATTCACCCATAAATCGCTAAGTCATTCGTTTAAAAGTGTTGACGTAGCTCACTTGGGTTGTAAATCTACAATTAAACAGTTCATCGTTAAGCCCTATACAATATACCAAATTAAATAAAACAAACGTAATATACATTTTTATCACCTAACTAAACAATATCATAATTGAAATATTCATTAAATAAAATTAGAATTTATGCTAGAATTCTCTTTTATGCACTAAATACACTCTACGCTCGCTATAAATGTGCGCCGCTCAAAATTTGCAATATATTTTGACCTAAATCTTTGGCGACACACCCAATTACAAGTCTAGTTTACACCGCACTTTATGGATTTAGATTTCGACTTCGATTACCCAAGTTACGTAAAATTTTTGACATAAGACTCAATAAAATAGGGTATAGGCATCGGTAGGACTTTCATTTTAAAAAATTTATTGTAATCTCATTTCTTTGCGAAATGAGTTGATTTGCAGATATGTTATACTCTTTGATGTCTAGTTTTCGTAGAATTTTACGGCTCATCAATCCAACATTAGAAACTTGCCCAGATTTTATTTTTCTTAACCTTGCTCGAGTTTTCAGCAATGCATAATTTTGAATTTTATGTCCTATATTCGAACCCTATATCGTCTCCAATTGCTTGACTGAAGGCACTCATCTTACTCATTTTTCTGTCCTTTAAACACCTATATAGAGGTATACGACAACCACTCACATTTTGCCTAGTTTTGCACGCATTTTCACCACACTGCGCATTAAAACACTGCTGGCAGTTTTTATGATTACACTTCTATTACTCTCTTTCATGCCTATCACCACTTTATTACTTTATAACCTTTTTAAATTTACATTTACTAGACATAAATGCCATCAATTATGATCACAAAATTTCAGTTCATGTCCTGCCATTTATGTAACCTAACCATTTTTCACTTTTTATGCTCTTGGGTGTTTTGGATGTTAGAGAATAGATAAAAATTTGTTAAGGGCAGATATACATCATTCCCATGACATTCACCCAAAACACCAATCAAAATTTCATGTTTTAACAAAAATTTATATCAAATAAACAAAAACAACCATAAACTTCAAATAAATTTAAACACATCACACATGCTCGCCAAAAGGCTAACCTTCCATTCTCTCTCCCTTTTCTTCTTCCTCTTTCTTTCTCTTCCCTCTTCCCCTTGGATTGTTCGGACACCTCTATTTTCCCTTCTTTTCCTTCTCTTTTCCCCTTGCTTGCTCGGCCTCTCTTCCTTTCACTAATCTCCTCTCACGGCAAACATAGCTTTCTCCCCACTTGTCAAGTTTTTGCTCTTTTTCGCTTTGTATTTTTATTTTCTTCCTTTTATACTTTCATTTACTTAAAGCAAAATGTAGAGAAATATAGTACTTTCTAGAATAATGGAGATAAATACTATATTTTGGGCTTGTTTTTTTTCCTTTCCTTTGGCTTTACGTATTTGACCTCCTTTCTTTTGTTTAAAATGAAAAAAAAAATGAGATGCAAATTAAAGAATTGAAATGTTTAAATGTAGTGGTTGGGCCGGCCAGGTAGCATTAGGTGGCTTGTTCTTTTATTTTCTTTCTTTTATTAACATTTTATTTGATAAAATCAAGAGTTTTCTAGATTTTTTTTTATGCCTAAAACATAACAATTTTGACTTCCAAATATACACTCTTTTCTTGTCTATTTTGTGCTAGATAATTGTAGACAATACTAAAATAATGAATATTAAATAAGGCAAATTTGACTTGGATTTTAATTATGAATTTTGGGCTTTAAATATATATAATTTGGGCTTGAATTTGTTAATTATATTGGACTTCATTTAACAAAATCTTGGACTTAATTTAGTAACACTATTTGACCCTAATTATAATGATATAAATATTTTAATATTGGCCTTATATTTTTTTATTTGCACTTTTCCCCTAATTTATGAAGATTTCACATTTTAACCCCTTGAGTTTTAAAGATTCTTCATTCTAGTCCTTGTATTATTTGTACTTATCATAAGAATAATAGAAATAATAATCACATACTTAAATCTATATATGATCGTAGCATTTTATGCTTAAGTTCCGGTTTAACTATACGTGCATCACTTAACTAAGTTATTTATCGAAACTTAGTGCGTCAAAATTTATTATCAATACCGGAATTGAATAAAATTTGATTAGGTTAAATTTTACGGGTTCTACATCTTGCACATGCAACTGCTAAAATATGTTGGATCAAATCCTTGTTAAGTGAAGTTCAGATTGATCTAAGCAGTGTGCCTATAATATGGACAGATAACATGAGTGTAGTTGTCTTGGCTGCCAACCTTGTTTATTATATTAGAACAAAGGACATTGAGATATATGTGCATTTTGTAAGAGATAAAGTGTTTAACAGAGAGCTGATTATTCATCGTGTCCCAACTGAAGACTAGATAATTGATGTGCTTATTAAGCCTCTCAGCCTAGAAAAATTCAAAGGTTTCAAGTGCAAACTAAAAGTTTAAAGACAAAATTTCAGCTTGAAGGAAGGAATTGAAACATAAGATGAAGATAGACTTAGTAATCAGCAGACCAAGCCCATTTCCCCTATGACAACAAACCCAGCTTAGGTCCACTGTGCAATAACTTGTTTGGCAATTAATCAAACTTGACAATGTAGACAAACACCTTGTATCAGCAGACAACTATTGCAACTTTTCAGCACAGCACCTACATTCTCCTTGTTGCTTGCATTGCCACTTTTTTCCGAGCATAACAACCTATTTGTACAAATTTATATTTTGTCTTTTCTTCCTTTCTTTGTTGTATGCATCATTACTTATTGTATATATTTGGTGTCTTTTCCCCTTGTTGCTATAGAGATTGTAATTCTTTGTTCTAAGATATACATAACACAACATTACAAAATAGAAAAGAAAAAGACTTTTTTTCAATCTTTTACTAGCGGAATTTGGATTTATCCCCTAAAACTCTAATCTCTAGTAACCCTTCCCTTCTGCTAACTCTTACTCCTTCATCAACCAAAATTATTCTTGTTGTCTACTTTAGGCCTCCACTATACTTTTATGTACTATTTTCTTTTCTCCCACAAGCTCAGCGAAGCTCCTATCCTAATGAAAATGTGCTCAAGTTGTGTGTCAAATGTTTTCGAATTCCGAGAAAGCGTAAGAGCAAGAGGGTTTTGTTGTGTTTCTTGTTTTTTGAGTTTTAGAGAAATGAAGGTTGAGTTGGTGGGTTGCGATTAAGAAATAACAGTATGGGAGGTCGTGGTTTAGGAGGATATTTGAAGAGTAGAGAATGTAGTGCGTGGAGATAACGAAGAAAAATGACGTCAAAGTGTTTCTAAAGCCAATTTGCGGCATGCATGGTCGGCTTGAATTCATTTGCTTATGAAAAATTTTATTTTATGTGTTTTTAGTCTATTTTTCTTGTTGTTAGTGTTGTCCATGTTTCCAGTTTTGAATTCGAAAAAAAAGTAGTTGAAAGAGAGCTTCAACTAAGCATTGTTCGGATTTCTCAATTAATAAATATTATTTTCAATTTTATGTCTTGTTTATGAACGAAATTGAATGCAAGTATTTCTTATCATCATTATTCAAGTTGATATATTGTGTAATTGTATTTGAATTTGGGATCTTAAATCACTTGTATCATATAATACTTGATACCATATATTCTTGAAGTATAAATAATATTGAACTGTCGTTTTAGTTATTCAATTCAAATTATATAGCAATATTTATGGTTTCATGTTTTATTTATTTTTAGTGGAATGTAATAAGAAATTCATAATCGGACAAACAACTATGTATATATATATATATATGTAGTATAATTATTTCATATCCTATAGAAAACAGGCTTAAATCCCAAAAAGAAACATTGGGTGAAGAATGGAAGATTGTGGGCTTTCAAATAAATGATAGTTGCTTCTAAATGATCATGCAAAAGTGTTTTTTTTACTAAGCACTTTGAATACTTTTCAACTTTTAAAAAACATTTTCACTAATAATTTTGTCGAATATTATCAATTTCAGGAGTTCTTCTTATTTTTTAATTGATTTTTGTGGAGCCCTGGCTGCTCTAACCCTAACGATACAAATGACTAAATTTCTAAGTCTTACAATCGAACTGAAAAGTCAAGTCACATAGTAGTTGTGATACCTTATTGTTTGGTAGCTTATAAATCTCTTAATTAATAGCTAGTATGTAAGTTTTGAAATCAAATTAGGAGGAAATTAGGTGAACGTATAGTAATTAGTAAGGCTAGGACAAATCTTCCAAAGATGAGATGGAAAAGGACAAATATCACAATAAAAGTGGTTCCAGACAAAAAGGATTTCCAATTGAGTGGTCAGACCATTTTGTTCATGTCAAGTTAATATCAAATGGTTCACAAATTGAGAGAGAGCACATAAAGCAGTTAGTGCAAGAAATATTGTTTTAAAATCTTATTCTAATTTCTTTTTTGATTTGTGATCATAGTCATAAACAATTCTTGTTATGCATGCATGTATGCCATAATCATACCAAGATTGGTTTCTATTATCTCTTGATGAACCTTGTATAACATGATAAGATAGATATAATGACCTTGACCCTTGGTCTGGCTAGTTCCTTATCGGCCCAGCTTGGATTACCGAGTTACCACAATTACAGTCTAATAGACCTCACAGCCCACTGAATAGGAATTTGTCTCTTTTAGGTTCCTCACCCACAGGAATTTATTCATTCCCAAATACTTCTAGGAAGTTCACCTCCCTTACCCCTCACTCCTTGAACCTAGAACCTCACGGCCCAAATACTAATTCTTCTAGTAGAAGAATTGATACTCACTCTTCTACAGATTTCTCTTCAAAGTGAAGGTCTTAGGTTAGAAAGATGAGGGAGGCGAACTTCCCGGAGATATTTAGAAAGAAACAAATCCCTACTGATGGGGAATCCAGAGAGGATAAATTTCTATCCAGTGGGTCGTGAGGTCTATTGGACTGTAACGGCAGTAACTGGGCAGTTTAGGCTAGGCCGGTAGGGAATTGGCTAGACCGAGGGTCGAGATCATTACAATTGACATATACATACATGTAGTTTTGATTCAGCCCCATGTGCAAATTAGATAAATTTATGAGCTCTAAGTAAAAAATAAGAAAAAAATATAATTGGATATGAGATGAGTGGTTGTGGTGTAAAGAAAATAAAAGAAAAAAATCAAAGAGGTGAAACCCATGCCATTCCTTGCAATTCCAATTCCAAATGTTGAGACCAAATATTTAGCTTAGTTTTGTATGAAATGAAAACTACAGCACTTTGAGTAACAAAGAGTGTTGGATGTGACAAGAGGTGACAAAAGGGCTGAGTCAGATCGTGAAATTAAAGTCCATCAGGATTAAGAGGCCATCAGGATTAAGAGGCCTGAGCCTCTATAGTACCTCTGTCAAGTAGGGTCAGACCTACTTAAAAAATATGCAGTCCGGCACTGCTCATGCGGGCTTGGGCTAACTTATGAATCGATATCAATTTCAAATATTTTTAAATTTTCTTAAAAAAAATATCGATTTTGTCTTCTTAATGTATCGATTTAGTCGAATTTGTAATTTCTTTTAAAATTTCTTACTTTAATATATCGATCTGTTTCCTTATATGTATCGATCTGGTCCAAATTGTAACTTATTTTGAACTCTCTAATTTGAAAATATCGATCTGTTTACATGAAAGTATTGATTTGGTCCAAATTATAATTTCTTTTGAACTCTCTAATTTGAAAGTATCGATCTATTGTACTATATATATTGATCTCTTATCTATATATCGATTCTCCAAACTTCATATATCAATTCGTTAATAATAATAAAATAAATATTATAATATAAATAATAATAAAATATTAAATTAAATGGGCCTTGATTAACCTATATCTTTAAGCCTGACCTTGTCCTTAAAGAGTCTAGCCTGACCTTTGTTATCTCTAGTGAATTATAAGATAAATAGACTTTTAAAAAGTTAATTCACATGGCATGTGCATGTAAATGACTAAATGAGGTATATACAATACCATACATCCTATTCTTTTACCTTTAATACAGTAATAGACCAATCATTAAGCCATTAGGGTTATTAAAATTTTCTTTTTTTTAGTATTTAAATATATTATTTACAAATTGAATAATCATTATATAACTACATATTTTTATCTTTATCAAATCTCAAGTGATCACAACGAATATTAAACTGTATTAAAAAGAAAATATTACATTATTAAGATATAATGGACAATTTTAATCTTAAAATTGAATAGAATATACTTTTAATTGTTAATTTTCTTTTAATCTATATATCCACATGGTTAGGTTGGTAGTTTACTAAAAGGAATATATCGTAAAAGAATTGATTGTAACCACACATGAATAATAATGTATACTGTAAAAAAAAAAATAAAATACTTAGTATATTATGTCATAATTAAATTAAAATTTCTTAGGAATAATGATTCTTTACAGGCTTACAAAGATGAGTAGATGGCTCAAACATATATATTATAGTTTTCTTGACGTCACAAACACAAACAATGTCCTTCAGAATCTCTGTCAGAATCTCCGTTGTAAATGGAGATGCACATATAACATCATCGTATCACAAATGAACAAAAAGTAAGAAAATTTAGAAAGCAAATTTTATGTTACGCCCTTTATATTTTTATTAAATAAATAAATTTTATATAAGTTAAATAATTTTACTCTCATGATCATTTAATCTAAAAATGAATTAACTACAGTACTCTCGTGTTATTACAATACTCACGCTATAGACATCAGTGCTATCTATAGTTCACTCATATTATTTGCACAAGCGTGTTATCTATAGTTACAGTCTTGTGCTACAATACACATTATATTCTTTATTTTAAAAAATTTTTTCATTAATAATTTTATGAAAAATTTTTTATATTTAATTTTATCACTTGTTATTTATTATGTATATTTAAAAATAAAAAAAATTTAATAAAAAAAAATCTACACGAACGCACTCGTGACAATTTTTTTTTTGTCATTAATTTTTTTAATTTATAATTTTATATAAATTTTATTATAATAAATTTCATTATAAATAAATTTAATTTCATTATTTATTATTTATTATACATATTTAAAAAAAGTTAATAAATAATATATTAATATGATATATTTAAAATAAAGTAAATAAAATAAAAAATAAACAGTATTGTATATTTAAAATAAAAATATATGATTGCTATGATTCAAATCACTCAACAATATACTATACAATAATTTTTATCATTTAAATTAATATTTACTAATATTTATTCAATATTTTATTTTCCAAATTTTCTCTTCAAAGAATTACCAAACATGCAATATTACCAAAAACACCATTTTTTGTTTCTTGTTTACGTCTATGATAATGATTTTTCTTTTGATTATTTATGTCATTTGCATCCACTAAAACCCATAAAAAATCGAATAAAATATGAAGGACAGAATTGTAACTTTACTCTATTATTGTTATTATCCCAAAAGTTCTTGCTACTAGCGTGACACGGAGACACAAGAAGCATTATCCAGCGAGACTTCGATCTGTAGAGCCTGTAACTTCCAACGTGGTATTTACAACAACAATCTTTTTTGCTTCCAGTTTGTGTTAGTTTTCCGTTGTTGTTTCTTTTTCTTGTTGCCAACCATTTCAACTCTGTAAAAATCCCAAGAAGAAATCGATCCGGTATGGTTGAATGATCATATGTTCGATGGAAAACAAACGACAAATTGTTATCAGATAGCATTTTTAATGTTTCATGATTGATATCATGAGCATGGGGATACGAGCTAGACCAAGAGCCATGTGGATTCAGGTGTACAGAGCATGGGAGGCCAAACCTTTTCAACAACCATTCTTTGATTGATCTTTTCTCAATCTTTTTGCCTTTAAAAGAGGTTTCTATTCCATTATATTCTCGTCACCATCCTCTTTCTTTCTGTCTCTCTGAAGAACTGCTGTTGTTTTCGCTGATAATAGCTTTTCAAGTTCAGGTTTGTTTGCTTAATTTTGGTTCTTTTACTTTGTCAAAAGTACCTTCAATTCCTTGTGACGACTCCAAAACGAAGATCTGATTCAGCGCAGACTTAGCTTATTCAGGTACTACGTTCTCCAACTCTTTTTTTTTTTTTAGTTAATCATGTCTAAAGACAGATTTTTGATGCAAAACAAGTACTCTGCTTTCAGTTGATTTTTTTAAAATTGATGTATAACTATGGAAATATCATGAACTTATCAACTATCAGTTGAGCAAAGTTGATTCCTTGTTTTCCCTTGTCATAAAGGGACATGATTTTACATATTGCCTGCATTTATAATAACATCTTTTACTTCTGGGTTCATTCAAATTTGTAATTAAGGTATATAAATTTCGGATAAGTTAACTAACTGAAAGCACGTCACAGAAATCAATCAAATCCGAGTACTTTTTAAGTTTCTACTAATTTTGAGTTGTACAACTGCTTCTGCAGTCATTTTTTACGATATAACTTTTATGTAAGCAAATTCACTACTTGTATTTGACTTTTTAATATATTTTCTTTCGCTTTCACTAGCACCCGTAGCAGTTTTGGGCAGCTTTCCTCAATTAATCTACCACTACCCATCAATTTCTTGGTGCAGAACTATTTTTGCTGTACTTCAGCGCATAAAAACATTGTTAGTCATCCGAAATTGTGGCCATGACATGACCAAATTACCCTAAAAAAGATATGAGGTGCTCAAAGTTTCTGGCAAGCCACCAAACCATTACCGACAAAATCCAGTAGTGTTAATAATATGATTTGACTTAACACCCTCGATAATGCCTCCATTTTCAGAGTTCAATGTCACTTTCCCACGTCACATTTTCTTTCCGGAACATTACTCTCTCGGTCCTCAGTCCAGTTCATTTCACTGTCCCACGTTATTTATATAGAAAATGAAACTCAAGTCCAATAAGAAAAAAAAAATATATATATAGATATATATATATATATATATATATCTACATTAAGCAAACACGTGATAACATATTATAAACCACATATTTAATTTTTAAGCTAAAAGATAAACGGCTACGTAGAAATATATATATATATATATATATATTTGTGTTTGTGTTAATGGTTATATGATTTTAATGCAGGAATGGACCCATCAGAAAAATCACCCAAAAAATCTTCTAAGGCGCCACCACTACCCAGAGACTATCGTGGATCACTAGAAGTTTTTAATCCATCGACTTACTCAACCCGACCCACCAACCCATCATTTCGCCCCCAACCCACATGGCAAACTTGGATGGAACAACGCAAGAATCCGGAGCCGGAACCGGAACCGGAACCCGCCAAGCCCATTACCAAGTCGGGACGGGCCGAAGAAATTACCACATGGATGGCCCTCAAGGATCCTGCCCCACCACAAACATCCTCACCGTCACTGGTGACTCAAAAAATTACCAGTGATCAAGAAAAATCAACGGTCACTAAGCAATTATCTGGTGAAGTTGGTGTGGCAGCTCAACGGGCCGCAGAATGGGGCCTGGTGTTGAAAACCGACACTGAAACAGGGAAACCACAAGGAGTGGCGGTTCGGACGTCGGGTGGGGATGACCCAAATGGAAAAGCGGGTGCTTCTCGGAGAAATTCGAATAATTCGGTTCGGAGCTCCGGCGAAACGTC
The DNA here is from genome assembly GCA_035584115.1 of Cedrela odorata. Lineage (NCBI taxonomy): Eukaryota > Viridiplantae > Streptophyta > Magnoliopsida > Sapindales > Meliaceae > Cedrela > Cedrela odorata. The sequence continues at coordinate 13,407,881 of JAXCLQ010000005.1, read as the reverse complement.
GGACGAAGGAGGCAAAGAAAGAGGGTTTCCTAGAGTTTCTGAAGATGTAAAAGATGCATTATCGACTTTTCAACAAACATTCGTGGTGTCGGATGCTACCAAACCTGATTTCCCGATCCTGTATGCAAGTGCCGGATTTTTTAGGATGACGGGTTATACCTCTAAAGAGGTCATCGGCAGGAACTGGTACTATACCAATAATGCTTCACATAAATATATATTTTTTAACTGTATTAACTGTCCCGAGGGTAATATTGACATTTGGTTCTGTGTCTTATGGGGATGGATCAAGTCGGTTTTTGCAGGGATCAGGTACGGACCCGGAAGATGTAGCCAAAATTAGGGAGACTTTACAGGCTGGTCAGAGTTACTGTGGAAGGTTGCTGAATTATAAGAAAGATGGGACACCGTTTTGGAACCTTCTTACTATAGCACCCATCAAAGATGAAGATGGAAAAGTTCTCAAATTTATTGGGTTAGTTTTTATATTTTTGAATTTGTTTTTCATCTATAATTTGTCGCAAGATAGAGAGAATGATAAAGCAGTAGACCAAAGTTGAGAAGAAATGCGTTCTGTTCCAATTATTGAAAACTTTTTTCTGTAATTGGTTTTTCGGGGATGGCCATAAATTCTTGAGGGTGATGGAAAGTGGGCTACATCTGCTACCAAAAGTTGAAAATGAGAATTAATTATGATGACTGATGCAATGTTTTATACTGTCTGATTCCAAACGGACGGTGATGGATTGAATCATTAATTACTAGAGCTAGGTTTAGGAGGAATATGGTTTTTTTTTTTTTTTAATAAATGTTTTAGTTGTTTTTGTCATGATTTGGCAGAATGCAAGTGGAGGTGAGCAAGCATACTGAGGGTGCCAAGGATAAGATGCTTCGTCCCAATGGATTGCCCGAGTCTCTCATTCGATACGATGGTATTTACATATCTTTTACTTCATCCTTTTTATTTATTTACCTTTTTAAAAACCTCTTGTAAAGTATGGTATATATTTAGTCTATTATATAAAAGTCTCGATTATATTTAATACTCGCTTAAAAAGAATAATATTAAGTTAATTATTTTATTTATTATGAATTTGAGAAAGAAAGATGATAGCAACTTATTCGGATAAGACTTGTATCATACACGGGGATGCAAGTGACGAGTTGTAATGTGCTTTTTAAATGTTATTTTAAGTTATTTATTTATTTATTTTAAATGATATTAGCTTTTTTAAATATTTATAATTTTTAAAATAATTTATTTACTATCCAATTAATAAATGATAAATAATATAAAATGATAATATATATATATATATATAGCACCAAAATGGGAAAGGAAGCCTTGATACGTGTCCTCTCCATTAGAGTGCAAATACTGTACCACGAGTTATCAAATTTCAGCCTCGAAATACAGTTGTCTTCCCCTAAGCACAAGAACCTAACATCATCATAATTGGTGTAAAAATAGAGAAGAAGAAAAAAACCACCCCGTTTAATACGTAATTATATCTTCTGTTACTTTAGATAGTAAAATTATTCTTGCAAAACTTGAATATATAATCTTTTTTTCTTCTAGTAAACAAATGCAAAACATCAGTTAAAACTTTATTATATTCTTTTACATATGATGTCAATGTGTTTCTGACAAAAAGCCAATTTTGGCAGCCCGCCAGAAAGAAATGGCTGCAAGTTCGGTGACTGAACTTGTACAAGCTGTGAAGAAACCTCGGTCACTCAGCGAATCCACAAATCGTCCAAATTTCTTGAGAAAATCAGAAGGTAGTGAAGAAGAGGAAAGAGCAGGAGGCCTAGGAAGACGAAACTCAGAAAATATTCCTCCTCCTAGACGCAATTCGCATGGTGGTCCTAGAACCTCCATGCAATGTATCAGTGAAGTTCCTGAAAAGAAACAGAGAAAAAATTCTGCTCGTCTTTCTTTCATGGGGTATATAATTAAACACTACTTCAGCTTATAGAGAATAACAAAATATAATTCTGTAAATTTCATGAATATTTATTGTTGTGCTTGTATATCAGGATGATTAGCAGGAAGAGTAGTATTCAATCCACGGATGATAGCTTTGATAATGCAGTTCTTCTTGATGATGATGATGATGAGGAGAGCGATGATGAAAGACCTAACAGTGTTGACGACAAAGTGAGACAGAAAGAAATGAGAAAGGGTATTGATCTCGCCACTACGCTTGAACGTATTGAAAAAAACTTTGTCATTACTGATCCAAGGCTGCCCGATAATCCTATTGTAAGATTAATTTCTTCATTTTTATAATCTTAGCATGCAACAAATTGGCCAATAATAAGTAGCAAAATGTTTCATATTTTCAACGTTTTGAATTTCAGATTTTTGCATCCGATAGTTTCTTGGAGCTGACAGAGTACAGTCGTGAAGAAATCTTGGGTAGAAATTGCAGGTTTGCTTCAAAAATTTCCTGTGCCTGTGATAGAGCTTTTTGTACATTGTGCACATTAATTAGTTCATCCACGCTTTCATTGGCTAAAATTTGAAACGATCGATTGAATTTGAACATGGCACTATTAGAATTCATAGTTTCAACTTAACACAACGAGAAAACATGCGTTTGGTAGGTTGAAATAATTAAATTTTCTTTGTCTGTTAATAATGTTTAACTTATATTAATTATATTTTAAGTCATAGAAATATTTAGAATGCTCGATGATGAAGTATTTGATAGATACCTTTTTTTTTTTTTTAAATAAAAAAATAAAAATCTATCTCTTTTTGCAGCAGGCGATTCAATATTATGAAATCAATCTCTTTTTGCATGAGTTTCAAAATATAAAATACAGACATTTTTCCTACATCACGTCCAAAAATCTTCTTCTGATTGGTCCAAGTGGATTCATACTGCAAAAAGAGGAAATTTTATTGGATATAGTACTGGATGCACCAGAAGTGAATAGCAATGAATTATAAGCTGTATAGTCTTACTTGTGTCTCAAGGCACGTGATAACTCCTCTATTGGCCGGGAGGAGACAAGTCACAAGATAAGAATAGCACGCGCCCCCATGGGGAGTTCATGCCATGTAAAGGAAGGTCGCATGCACCTTCTTGGCCCAAAGCACCACCATGAATTATCCCTAGTTTTCCCCGAACAACACACTCTTTTAACAATCGTAAAATATAAAATTAATTTATAAATTTTATTAAAATATAATTTAAATTAATTATTATTAATTATAATATTTAATAATATCTATTTAAAAATTAATAATAAAAAAATTAAAAGATAATCATAATCCTATAAATAGACATGTCATCCAAAAAATATCTTAAATAACTCTATTAATATTTAATACTTCTCTTTTAATCATTATAAAGAGATATGTAATCCTCTCTTGGTCTTTTTTATTATTGACTCTAATAAATATTGATATATAATATAATTAATAATAAATAATTTAAATTATATTTTGATATTTTTAATTTTAATTTATATAATAAAATGGAAAATTAATTTATAAATTTTATCAAGATATAATTTAAATATTTTATTTTTAATTATGATATGTATTAATATCTACTTAAAAGTTGAGGAATTAAAAGAATGATTATCCTATTAATATTTAGTACTTCTATTTTTGTGATATTTTCATATTTGATGAAAATCTTTTTAGTTAATGTGTCTAATTAACTTAAAAGTGTTGAAAACCCTCAATTAATTATAAAATATTCTTGATACATGAGATAAAGATGAGAAATTATAAACAATTTGGGGCAGTTGTTTTCTCTTAAATACTTGTACACAAGTCGCTAATCCTGGGACATGTATATATATATATATATATATATATTCTGACAAGAATGTGAAAGGCAAGTTTTTCAATTTGGATATGATTAATATCTAGAATTTGTTGTAATTCAGTTGATTTGTGGAAATTGTTTCAAATTTTATAGATTTCTCCAAGGTCCTGAAACTGATCCTTCTACTGTGAGGAAGATAAGGGAGGCAATTGATAACGAGACTGAAGTAACTGTGCAGCTTATTAACTACACAAAAAGTGGTATGTGTTCTTGCTATTGCAAATGGAGAACATTTCATTTCGTTCTTTTGTTTCAGGTTATTTTATAACATGGATATGGCAGCTATGCTACATTTTGAATGTTATAATTATTTTCCTTTTGGATTTAATCCAGGCAAGAAGTTCTGGAACTTGTTCCATCTGCAGCCTATGCGTGACCAAAAGGTGCAGTATTCATGACTTCTTCGTTAGCAAAAAATCAGATGTCAGCGAACTGTAACTCTGTTCCCCTTAATGGTGGAAAAGTTTTAACTTTCTATTTGGTCTATTAATAGGGAGAAGTGCAGTATTTCATTGGAGTACAATTAGACGGAAGCGAGCACGTTGAGCCACTTCACAACAGTATTCCAGAGGATACTGCAAAAGAGAGTGAAAATCTGGTCTCTGCTTTTTTCATTGCTTTTCATTTACATCAAGAATTTTGCATTCCATTTTTGGCCTTGCCTCTTAAGTACCTAGTATAAGTTTTAGTTTAAGATGTTAGCTTGATGAATGTACATCAACAGGTGAGACAAACAGCAGAAAATGTTGATGAAGCTGTGAGAGAACTTCCAGACGCCAATTTGGTAAATGACCAATGCCAATCCACTACTCATTAAATGCTTTTTGGGTTACAATTGTGAATTTATGACAAGAGGTTTTAATACTGCAGAAACCAGAAGATTTGTGGGCAAATCATTCAAAGGTGGTTCACCCAAAGCCTCATAGGAAGGACAGTCCCTCTTGGAAAGCTATTCAAAAGGTAATCTCGAAAATCTTATCATAAAATGTGCATGCAAAAAAAATAGCTAGAGAAGATTTAGAAAGAATACAGAGGTCATAGACTCATAGGTGATAGGAGCCACCGTTTGTTGTTGTTCTATGTTCATATTACATATTGCGTGTGCAACCTAGATGCCCTAATAGTACTTGTGTCTTGATTGAACTTAATTATAGGAGGCTGAGGTCATCAAATCTTCGAAAATGGTTATAATTTATGCATGATGTTGAATGAGTTTCACAATAGATGGAAGTTTTACTAATTGGTTTATTTTCAATTTTCTGGTCTCTAATTGTGTGATTACATAATATTGCAGATTATAGACAGTGGAGAGCAGATAGATCTAAAACATTTTAGGCCAATTAAACCATTGGGATCTGGTGACACTGGCAGGTTTGTTTGCTTATCTTTTTCTTGCTCTGACCTCAATGTTAGATGTGCCTGAATCCTGGAAGTTTTATTCTAGTTATCGTAAGTTTTATTAATTTATGAGAGTTATTGATTGGCATGACAGTGTGCATTTGGTTGAATTGTGTGGTACGGGCCAGTACTTTGCCATGAAAGCTATGGATAAGGGTGTTATGCTCAACCGGAACAAGGTATTCAAACTCAGCTGTCTAATCTGCATTTTCTTGTAAAATTAAATGTCGTACAGTTTTCATAATCTCAGTTTTTTCAGCTTCTCCAGCATTCTTGAGATGTCTAATTACTTTCAATCTTGTAGCTCATACACTTCTTCATTCTTTGATATCATTTTACATGGGTACTCCTTTGCTGCAGGTGCACAGAGCTTGTGCAGAGAGAGAAATTCTTGACATGTTGGACCACCCTTTTCTTCCTGCATTGTATGCTTCATTTCAGGTTAGACAACTTGATATCAATCTCAGGAATCTATAAAATTTTTAAAAATTGACAATAATTGATAACTACAGTTGCTAAATCAATGAGTTGACAGTTGATATATCCTTTAAGGAAGCTTATGACTTGGCAAGTGAATACGAATCTAGATACTTGAATTTTTCTATTAAATGAATAGATTGGAATTCTAACATTTGAATGGTTTGCAGACCAAAACACATATTTGTCTGATAACTGATTACTGCCCTGGTGGGGAGCTTTTCCTGCTTTTGGAAAGACAACCCCTGAAAGTTGTGAAGGAAGATGCTGTCAGGTAATTCTAGTTTTGCCAAATTTCATTGCAAGCAAAGAATATATTAAGACTCATAATTTGCTTGTGAAATTCTTGATAATCAGTTGGTCATGCTCTAAAGTTCATTGCACAAATTGCTTGTTAAAAGAGCCACCTTAACCATGAAAGAACATGTTTGTGTACTACACTCATGGTTGCAGCTCCCTGCTTCAGTTTACTTTTCTTCTTCTTGTTTGTTTTGGATTGTTTTTGTTTTTGTTTTGTTTGTCATACAAGGTGAAGCCAATTACTTGCATGAATCATAATCTTTTGTAATCTTTATATCTGGACTGACATAAAGTTTTTGGTGATTGTAGATTCTATGCTGCAGAAGTAATCGTGGCATTGGAGTATCTTCACTGTCAAGGTAGAGTTTAGTTTAATTATTTTATATTTTTTCTGAACTTTATTCATTCATTGTCGCAGACAATTTTTCTCATTCAAATGATTCAAGCAGAGTTTGTTAAGTCAACAAACAATTAATTAAAAGAAAAAATCTTAGCCAAATTGGCTCTGCATAACATTATGCCCTGCCTGTGAAATCTGCAGCTGCCGAATTATATCTCAAAAATGAATCTAACAATTTACAATGCTGCTAGCATGTGTTATTGAGTCCTTTTGTTGGTTTAATCACAGGGATCATATACAGAGACTTAAAGCCCGAAAATGTTCTACTCCAGAGCAATGGACATGTGTCGTTGACGGATTTTGATTTATCGTGTTTAACATCTTGCAAACCACAGGTTTTCAGCTATATTAATTACTAGTTAACAACTTTTTCTTTTGCTCTTGCTCTCCTAGAGAGTATTATATAACAAAAACCTGATATGCTTGTTCTGCTCTTTGCAGCTATTGATTCCAGCTATAAATGAAAAGAAAAAACACCACAAAGGCCAACAGAATCCGATCTTTATGGCTGAACCTATGCGAGCATCAAATTCTTTTGTCGGCACAGAAGAATATATAGCTCCAGTAAGATTCTGTATACTCTCTTATCATCTTCGTGTAACTTTAAACCTTTTTCGCCATACATAGTTTCTGCTTTCCTGGAAGTGGTATTCATCTCCTAAAAGTGGAGACATATTGCAATTTAATCATCACATTATTTTTTAAAAGGTTAACTTTTTCATTATTTTATTGAATTCACACCGTTTCCCAATCTTTGCAGGAAATTATATCTGGTGTAGGCCATACTAGTGCGGTGGACTGGTGGGCTCTTGGTAATTCAATGTTCTTTTAAGAAAAGCAGCAACATTATCAGCTATAGAAGAAAGTTTTCTTTAGTAGAATGTTTTGCTATTCATTCTTCTATAACTTGTCTACTGTCATCTATTTTTTTTTTTTGTTTTAATTTCAGGTATTCTTCTGTATGAAATGTTTTATGGTTGTACACCATTTAGGGGTAAGACAAGACAAAAAACATTTGCAAACATTCTTCACAAAGTTCTTAAATTTCCATCAAGTACACCGGTAAGATTTTCCTGTCTTTGTATATTAATCTCGTCATCTAAAACTCCATATCAAAGAACTGGCATGAAACACTCTCCTTTCTGAATGCTCTTGTTAAGAATTAAATGAAATTATGCTGGACTTATTTAAACACATGGAGCCTAAAGAAATTTTTAGTGGCTAGCAGCACAATCAAATTTTCCATGGCATTCATATTTACTCGATCTGCAGGCAAGTCTCCATGCCAAGCAGCTAATGTACAGGCTGTTGCACAGAGATCCAAAGAACAGATTAGGTTCGCGTGAAGGAGCAAACGAAGTTAAGAAGCATCCATTTTTCAAAGGTGTCAACTGGGCTCTAGTTCGCTGCATGGTAATTAACATCAAATTCCTTCTACAATTAGTACAGAAATAAATATCTACAAACTAACTTTGCGTTGAATTAAACTATTCTGAGATTTTTGGAACTTATGTACAGGACCCTCCTGTGCTCGATGCTCCTCTGTTTGCAGCTGATGCCGAAAAGGAAGATAAAGCTCTGGATCCAGAAATGCAAGATCTGCAAGTAAACGTTTTCTGAGAAGTCTGTTTCTGTGTTATTTGTGAAGAAACGTGTTTCCTGTATTTTATTTGAAGTGTCTGCTTCTGCTACAACTCTCTGCCGCAAATTTGTGTATTATGGTAAATTCATCCCATTTAGTAGAGGACAAGAAGAGGCTCTGGATCAAAGAGCTGCTCAACTCGCCGAGCAATAACAGTTTCATTTGGTTCTGCAATTGTGTTTCACCTCGGCATTGTCATCGATTGATAATACTGGCTGGAGGCAGCTTGTAGAAGGAAGCTAAGGATTTTGTTTATGCTTTTCGTAATATTTGTATTCATGGTTTGCTGGTTTGTATTCTGTCTTGCTGGGCACTTTAGTAAGTTTTTTTTTTTTTTTTTTTTAAATTATTTTTTTATTAATTAATTAGTTAATTTGTTTTCTAATTAACCTCTTTCTCTCAAGTGATGCCAGTACTATTCTTTGATCTTCATGCCTCCGTTTTCTCAATCATATACCCATGCTAAGAAATTCTTGCTTAAATTTTCCCTTTCCACAAAACAAGAAGATGATTTTGATCAAATTATTAGATCATATACTTTTCCGGTTGTCTTTTCAATAAATTATTCTGTTATGCAGTGACAATTATTATTTGGGTATATCTCATTCTCACATTAAATGTAGTCCTCTCGATTGGAATGCATTTGTTGACAAATGACAATGATAGTAAAAGGTTCTGAAGGCAACCCAAACAAGGCCGGTCCACATGATAAGTTTCTATCTTTCCTGAAATGAATTTGTATATTAATGAAACACAAATATGCTGCCAGAAATTTTCATCGAAATCTTTAAAGTTGTGTTTTTCTCACAAACAGTAAGCCACCAACATGTTTATTTCCACAAACTATTCCATTGATACTTTCGACTCTTTTCTAGGAACTCTCTGATACCATTTCATCACTTTTATTGTTATTTTTGAATCACGTTCTGGTGACTTTCTCGCCAATTTACCTAAGAAAATTTGTAAAACAAGAGAGAATTACGTGGTAAATTAAAAATGATTGCAAAAACTTCTTTTGTCAAATTACTTGATGATCCACTATTCTGTTTGTATTGCGATATTGTGTTTGTGAGGGAGTCCCGTTAGAAAGCACGTGCAAGCTCTCTTCTTTCTTTTAAAAAGAACCCTTTTTTTTTTTAAGTTAATGTAACTTAATAGTAAACAGAGTTAGGGCTTAGCATAGGTTCCGGGTCAACTTAGAACCTTGTAGAATCGAATCGGTTAATTTGGTTTTTGAACCGGATAGATTGATTTGGTTTTGAATCAAAATCGGTTTGCTTCTGATATTAGAAATAGAAAACTGATTTATTTATGTTCCGGTTTTAATTATCTTCTTATATAACTGAACCGAATCGAAGAACTGAATTAGACCCAAAAAAATTAAAATAACAAAATTAAAAATCTGACATAATCTTGCTCTCTTCTTTTTGCAAATCGCATTTCACTCTCCTCTCAGCCTCTAATCCTCCAAACCCTATTGAGATTTTTTAGTGATACTCTGATAGTTGCAAAGAAATTTAAGCAGTTTATGAAAAATTAGCTTTAAACCCCACCGGACCCTCCAACGTACGATGTGAGTAGAGATAATTAGATGAATATAAAAGGCTAGTTTTTTTTTGGCATCTCAGTTGATAAAAACATGGATTATCATTTGTTGGAAACGAAAGGTGGAAATAAAATTGTGGCTATGTTTTGGAAACACCCTTTTGTTAGGTTCATGTTGCTGTACTCTCATGGAAATGTTACTAATTTAGAACAGATGCAAGCTTTTCATTGAACTAAGAGCTTACTTTAGAGTCAATATTATGAGGTACTTTATTTCAATATTTTTTTTGGGTTTTTTCATTGAGAATTTTTATTCGTTGGTTTGGATTTTGATTATGCTGAAATGGGTTTCATTCCTTTATTTATATTTGTTGGTGTATTTTTTCTGAAATTTTTGTTGCTGCTTTTGGTGGTTGGTTCAATACCAAATTTGTAGTTTTTGTTATTCATTTTTCTTCTTTTTGTTGCTTCATTTCCAAATTTAATTCTCTTTTTATTAATTTGTGTCAGTTTTCTAGTGATTTTTGCTTATGTTGTTGGCAATTTCATCATTCTCTGTTTGCAGTTATCTTATAATTGGTTGGATAGTTGATTTTGTTTCTTGGAAATGTGTTTACCATGAAGATTTTCGATGCTCCTATTTCTCTTTGCATATTTTGGAACCATTTTATTGTCAATTTTGTTATTTGGAAGACTGATATTTTGGATCCAAATTGTTATATACTAATGGGTTTCCTTGATTGCTGGATATTTTGAAAATGGATTTGTTGGTCAGGCTCTGGAGATGTTCTATATCATGCATCAATTTTCACTACAACCAAATAATTATGCTATGGCTAGCATTCTTGAAGTAGTGTCTAATTCCAAATCTCCAACGCAAGCGATGCAAATTCATTCACATATAATTAAATCTGGATTCTTGTCGAATGATTCTATAATTTCATGCTTGATAACAACATAAAAAGAAATTTCTAAGGTTGAAAAGAAAAATGTGGTACATGTTAACGCTTTGGCTAATGCTTTAGTGTATGCTGGTTGTCATACTGATGCTTTGAAATTCTACTGAACCATATGGAACTCATACCCTGAAGTGGACAGCTTAATTTTACCTAGACTGTATGTTTAAACTTCACAGAGTGATTTCGCAGTTAGAGCATTATGCCTGGTTGGTTGATTTACTTGGTCGAGTAATGTACCTTATTTTTGGACTGCAAAATGAACTGGAATTGAAAAATAGGGAAGATTTTGGTTCCAAAATTTAGGAACTGAATTTATTTAGGGTAGGTTCTAGTTCCAGTTCCTTCTGAGTGAAATCGGAACCGAAACCGAAACCGGTTTTGAACACCTCTAATTAGAGTTACTACTTATACTACTGCTACGCTTTCGACTTAGTTTTTGGACTCAATTATAATTATAATCCAATTTAAGTTCACCTTATATTTATGGCCAAAACACACCTTTCATACCCATTTTATCTTTATTTTTTCATTTCCTTTGTATTTGTAAGTACACTACGATTTGGAGACAAAAATTGTAATATCTGTAATTTACGTTCAACACTGTATAAGCCTAGTTTTGTAAGTTTGGAAAATATAGTAGATTTAAAATGGGAATTTTATGGTTAACAAGGCTATTTTTGGAATTTTAGAATTTATGAAATAAAAATGAAA
>JAXCLQ010000005.1:13386069-13396501 GCA_035584115.1 Cedrela odorata | reverse complement strand
AGTGAACTGAAGTATGTTGCATATGGACAGCCAAAAAGCTGTTAATTTCCTTTTTTAAAAGGAAAGAAAAAAGAAAAGAGGATAGGTGTCACATGTTTTCTCGTCAGGCATGCTAAACTAGTACTGAAGCAGATCACTTGCACCTTGGGTTCATTGATCCCACGAATTATTAGTCTTTCCCAGTTGAATCCTGTCGCATGAAATCAGCTTCTACTATATCTCTAAGCTCAACATTGTTGATGGTAGATGTAAATGTGGTTTTTTCTCCACAAATGGAGAGTAACTTACAGTAATTCACATCCCTGATCGATGGTGATGAATGAAAGACCTAGTAACTGAATAGTTCAGCCTCAGAGTAGGATAGATAAATAATATCTTGAGTCAGAATCAACATGCATCCTGCCAGAGTCCAAATGAGGAGAAATCTCTTCATAATATCAAAGGTCTGAATTAAAATAACGTATTAATCTCTAGGCTTCGTGGAAGCTTTGTTTTGTTCCCATTATCTCTATTGTGATTGCACATTTGCATTGTGCAGATTTGAGAATGAATTCATTGTTGCTGTTGGTAAAGGTGAACCTGCTACTGTAATGTCTAAATATGGATTTAAGTAAGCTCTTGGTTCCTGTGTCTTTGCTTATATGATCAATTAATATTCACCAAGTCTTGGAAAGGTTCATATTTGGCCTGAGTTTTTATTCTTGAATCACTAGTGTGCTTGTTGATTTTATCTGCAGAAATGTTCTTTCAATAGACGAGTATGCGTCCCGCTTTGACAACATTGATCCACTAGCACAATATAAGAAATGGACAATTGAACATGCTGCTACTGAAAAAAGCACTTTTAAGGAGATGGCTCCAACTATTTGCTCCCAGAGAGTTCAAGCAGCATTTATTGTTAGTGATTCTGTTGACTGGAGCAGAGACATCCAGGTTGCCATAAGTGTAGTGCTAATCCAATCAGTAAAATTTATTCTTATTTACTTTAAGTGAAAGGACTTCTAATTAAGTTATGAGCTATAACTGGTCAACAACAAGCCATGCACGATGGCTTAATACACCCTAGAGATGAACAGTTAAGAATTAAACTTTGGTCATCTCCTTTGTATTACTAGTGCTATACAAGTATTATAATTGAGGTAAATGCTCTCTTCTGAAGGCCCATCAATAGTGAGACATTTTCTTAATACGGTACTTGTAGTATTGGCCTTTCTAATCGAACCCTAGGCCATTCCAACTTACAAATCTTACTGTTCTGAGAAAAGATATGATACTATCTGATTGTCTGGGGAAACCTTGAGAATCACTTTGCATTTTTTTTTTTGTCTATGATATAGTTAACTTATGAAAATGAAAAGAAAAAATATCTTCAGTCTAATTTTTCTCACAAGGATTCTGCCTCATGTGGCAAGTCTGAACTATAATCAAATTTAGAGTTTTGAAGGGACCACTAATGTCAAAATACAACAGTTTTAAACCTCATCTTTGTGTCTTGTCTTCTGAAAACATCCTTCTACGTCCTGGTTTCTTTTTTTTAATTTTATTATGTCTTTGAATTTTTTTCTTAATTCTTATTTTTGGAAGTTTGAAGCTTCAGCTCTGAATTAGCTGATAATGGTTGTTGGGTTTAGGTTGTTTGTGACATTTTAAGGACTGGAGGTTTACCTGGAAGGGAAACTGGTCCAACCTCATCTGTACTTTGCAATGATGATCTTGAATACCAGGTCAGTTGTAATGTTGACCCTAGAGGTTACTTGTAATCTTGATTTCTTGAGTTTTGACTGAATTATTGTTTTCTAAACTAGTAATGTACTGACAAGGTGCCTTTAAAGGTAGGCTACTTTTCCTTCTGAACGGCTGGGTATGGGAGCTTTCAGAATTGCATTGGAATCCATCTTCAATAGGTAAGGAGCACTATTTTCTGATCCTAAACAACCCTATGAATCTTTTTAGTGAATTGCTTGAACTGGCTTGCTAGCACCCTTATGTTGGCCCATAAATCAAATGAATACAGTCACTTTAAAGAGTCTCAGGCCCTCCTTGGTTCTGAGAGATGGATCCTCTTTTGAGGTTGGATGAATTGACATAAAATGTGAAAATGGTAACTCATATAGGAGCTGTTCTCTAGCCTGTAGTAGCTCATAATATCAGTATCAAGGGATGGTGAAGAGCTCTTCTAAAGCCCTTCTGTTAAATATGCAGAATTCACCATAATCCTCTGGAATATACTTCTTTTGGCAAGCCAAGTCCACTAGCTTTCCAGAATGCTGAAGTTGTACTAAAGCTACTAAAGCAACTAGTATCATCTCTTTATTCTAATGCTCATCTTGTGAATCATGCAACTCCTGAAGGTCATCAGTTCAAAACCCTATATATGGTAGGGGATAACCCTTCAGTTGACATCAAAGGTGCACGCCAGGTTTGTTTCGTTTGGGCTAGAAATGTGGATTCATATTTTTATATATTTGTAATATTAAGTACTTATTTTGTGAAAGTTATCTGAGTATAGCAAAATGGTTTCTTTTGCAATTTCAGGCTGGATGACCAATTTTGACAGGGACTGGGGTTTTCAAGGGAAAGGAAAATCATTTTGAGTTTCCTGCGGATCTGGTAAGCATTTGATGAACTTCTGTGTTGTTTCTATCCAAATTTATTGTTCTCATGCTAACATTAATTCAAACTCATAGTCACGAGGACATTCTCTTTCCCCCTCTTGTCATTTGGGCTAAATTCCTGTAAGTAAAAGTAACAAGTCAGAAGAAGGAAAGGACTTTTTCCTTTTTCCTCCTTTCTGTTTTCCACGTGCTGGAGTTCAAGGGAGGATCCTTTGGATGGCAATACTGGCCTGCAATCCATTCTACCATTATCCTAACATCCCAATGACATGGGAAACCAAATATACATGACTTGGACAGAGTTACAGTTCAATTATTTCCATTATCAATTTGGTGTTGAATTGCTAAATTGAACTTTTATGTTGTATCATGCAGGTTGTTGACACTGTGCTAGAAGCTGTGGACTATATATTGAGAAAAGAATCCATCTAATAATGTTTATACACCGCCCACATTTGTCCCAAGATTTTCTGTTATATTGTTTCAAACACCAAGCCGTTTATGATTAGGGTGTTGAATCATGTCATGATAAGAATAGTGATAACCTAGGAGTTTCTTACTAGGTTTGCAACCTACATATGGATTCACGGTGTAACTCACATTCATCTATTTCTGTTGTTATTAACATCTTCTTTCTTCATATTATTAATAAATCATTTTTTCAGAGTTATTGTTAATTCTATTCACTGCAGTGTGAAACAATCAAAGAAACTATTGTAATAGCTCCTCCGCAACTTTGTTATGTTTCCCATTGCTTCCTTGAGACAACCCATTTAATCTGTTTGTATCTCTAATGGAAAACAGGTGGAGTTCTGAAAAATGAAAATAGTGGATTTGTGGTACTCTCACATTGTTGAACAGACCGAATGATCATTTAACTTAAAAGCGAAACGATTCTGCACATGTATTGGACTGAGCATTCTCTACGGAACGGCTGAACCAGTAGGTTACAAAAGCGATGCTCGATTCGTCCTCATATTTTCTAGCATGATGATTATGCAACAAGAAGAGTAGAAGTTTTAGGAGCTCGGGATTAACATATTAAGATCTGTCTTATAACCAACAGAGAAGGCAGTTATAATGGAGAACAAACTGATGGTTTCAGTTTGTCCTGGTAGCTACTCGTATCTCTTTTAGTATGGTAATTGCAATGATAAAAATTCCAGTACAACGAACACTTTTGATATGATACAACACATTGTATGGTGTAATGCAAGGAAGAACCAAACAAGTTATATCCTGGTCCCCTTCAGTAACGTCATCGAGTCATATTCCATCTTATTCAGGGCTCAGATCATAAGCATTAGAACTTGATGACTTGTTTAGGTTGGCTACCCTGTAATCCAAGTGCCTTACCCAATGCACTCTGGAAATTGTCGAAAGGAACCAGTTCCATCCTGCAAAGAGGAGCACCTCACCTCAGTTAATAGTGCTTCGACATAAAGGCAGCAAGTTTATTTATCTGTTACGGTGAACATACTCGTATTTTAACTTCCCTTCTCGTGCCAGGCACAGAAGATATTCTATCATATTTCTGCACTCTATTGCTTTGTCTGAATTCAACCATTTCTGCAACCAAAAACCTTTCAAGGAAAGATCCTGCAAAGAGAGATATTTAGAGACGATGGATGTAAGAAGATACCTTGAATAGTAGAATAATTGTGTATCTAGGAGCAATAATTGTGCTTCAAAAAATCTAACCCATTTCTACCGGTCCTTTTTTTTCATTTTATATATGCTATCAGAAAAAACAAGAAGTTGTGGCAATCCTTTATCTTTTTTCCTGATCCTTTTAATTTTGATCTCTTTCTGATCTCGGCTCACTTTTCTATGCTTTAGGCTGTAGCTGATCTTCTAGTAATGGGAGTATCTCGCATCCATGCCTCATTTATATTCTTCAAATGTCAACCATCTTAAATGGATGATGTAAAAACCTTATGAAAACACAGTTTCTTAACATTGCTCCTAAATAATCACCACATAAATGTAACTGCCAACAATGAGGAAAAAACTGGAGTAACATGGCCCTTACCTTAAAAATGAAGGACGAAGTTGATACAGTAATAGGTTTCGTTGACATTCCACCATATGTCACCATTGTTCCTCCCTGTCTGAAAACAAATTTATATCTTAACTAAGAGAAATTAATTTCTAAACCTAAATATGTAGCATATATTCCTCAATAATTTAGTATTGAAGATCATACCTCAAGAATTTGAGAACCAAAGAAGCAGAATTGCCCCAACACAGTTGAATCCCAAAGCAGGTTCAGGTACATTAGCCTAGAATGTAATGGAGTTATATAATGGTATGCTAGAGTTTAAAGAACTGAAAATTTTAGAAATAAATCAAGCATTACCAAAAATGTAAGATTTACTAGCACCAAAGCGATTAGAAAGTACAAATCATAATAACAAAAGAAAACTATACCAGGAGACTCTTTAAAATTCTTCACTTCCAATTGGCTCACAGTAAACACTTCATCGGTACCAAGTCTTTTAAGCTTTTCCTTTGCTTTAACTGACCCTGCCCTGAAGCAAGATGAACATGGTAATTGAAGGTATACAGGCAGTAATTAATCAGATAACAAAACTTCAAGCAGCACAAAAATGCAGTAAGAAAAACCCTTCTTGTTCCATTGAAAAATTTTAAAACTTGTAGGTGCTCCTGATTAGGGACTTCCTCCTTCGCAATATTTGGAAGGATATTATCAGCATCCACTTATTTGCCACAAATACATCTCTTTATTTTTACTCGACACAAATCATCACAATGGAGCTGTATTTCTTTTCGGCTTTCAAATAAACTTTTAAATAACAATTAGTTGATTTTCCATATTTAACTCATCTCCATCAAATCCATAAGAATTAATTTGGAAGGGGTGCAAAAATGCAGTAAAATAACCGTTCATCAAAATAGGCTAAGTCAGAACTCTAGTGAGGACATTGTGTTAGTTATGTGAGTTCTATTGCTCATAGGGGTCAATATAATGGTCAATGACTATCTGTTGGCAGAAAATGGCCATGTGACCTACTCACATAAAGATACAACATTTTATGAAGTGGGTAACAAAATCATGAGAAAGATATGTCCCCCTTAGTCTGCTCCAGAAATGAAATTGAGTATGCATTGGGAAATATTCATGCTTGCATGTATCCCTAGTTGTAATTTAAAGGGACAGAAGATAACTCTTTGTAGACCATAATCGTCCTCTTGAACAAAATTTAAATGTCAGAGATATGAAAAAGTAATATACCGGAATAAAAACAAATCAAAATGAAAGAGAGCTCATTGAGTACAATATTCCAATAGAATTGAATGTTCAAAGGCCTTTGTTTGATGCATGAATGAGCAATCCAGGGACAAAACAATCAGTACCTCATAAGAATGTAAACAACACACCAAACACTATTCTGGCAGCACATCCATAAAATTTTGACACTTGACAAAAAGTTGTTAAATGCCTAAAACTAAGAGACTTACCTATTCCTAAAATGAGGTTTTCAAACTATATTTTAGTTAAAAATACGATAACTAGAAGGTCAATTGTCACTTGGAAACCTTTTAACTTCAGTTTTGTAGTTAATATCAGTTATCCCTGAAGTGGAAAGTTTTCAGGAAGATGAAGTATAGAAAACGATTATTCTGTTGTTGAAAGTAATGCCTATTATCAAGGTTAAAAGACATAAACGCATAAACAGAGACCAAAAACATGAACAGGACCCACAAAAATGTACTATGTTTAATTATAAAAAATTCAAACAAATTGCTAAAATGAAAAGATTAGATGCAACCTGTTGAAAAATCTTGGAATCTTTGATTTTCTAGAACATTATATATGGTTGTAAATAGCCAATTGACAGCTGTGATTCATAGCTAAATTGACAATTGTGATACTCCTGATTTATTTAGTCAATAATTAAATAGTAGGATTTAGTTTATTTACTAAAATAGGATAATAACCTTGTACTATATAAGTGTATTCAGTTTATGATAAAAAATAAGAAAATTTTCATTTTTCTGCTCATGGTATTAAAGCTCCTCTACGGCACTTTCGCGCACCATAAAAAAAACATTTCTCTAAATCTTAGGTGTTGGTTGCCGAACTCTTCTAAATTCTTCTTCATTTTACCTCAGTTTTTTTTGGTCCCTTTGTCTTTCATCATGTCAAATTCTCTGAGAATCAACCTACTATTATTAGTACTAATTCTGAGGTTAATCAAGGTGACATGCTAGTTGAGTCAAAAGGAGAACTACAGAACATTCAATCTTCCTACCAGCTCAATGGTTGGAATTATCTTCAATGGTCTCAAGTTGTTAAAACCTTTCTCAAAGGAAAGGGAAAATTGAATCATCTTATGGGAACCGGACCTATTGCTGAGGACACCACGTTTACAAAATGGGATGAAGAAGATTCCATGATCATGTCATGGTTGTGGAACTCTACAACACCCGAAGTGAGCGGGACTTGCGTGATTCCTCACAACTGCTAGAGAAGTTTGAGAAACGGTTGGCCAAACCTATTAGAAAATGCAAGATGTTGCATTGATTTATGAGATTCAAACCAAAATCAACACCATAAAGCAAGGTAACCTTTTTGTCACGAATTATTATAGTACTATAAAAGGCTTATGGCTTGAGTTGGATTATTTTCAAAACTTTAAAATAAAGTGTGGAGAAGATGTTGCCATGTTGCAGAAATTTGTGGCAACGGAGAGAATCTTTGAATTTCTTGCAGGCCTTAATAATGATTTTGATCAAGTTCGAGTTCAAATTCTCGGAAAAGAAGTTTTATTGCAAATTCTCGGAAAAGAAATTTTACTGTCTCTTGAGGGTGTTTTCTCAATAATACGAACTAAGGAGAGTCGTTGAGGAGTGATGCTTAACAATCTAGTAAATGAAGGATCTGCTATGAATTCCACAAAGGATGGACGCAATGTCGAGACCAATAAGAATGAAAGGCAGTCCAACCGTGAAGGGATCTGGTGTACTTACTGCAAGGAGCGTCACACCAAGAATACTTGCTTGAAACTCCATGGGAAGCCTAAAAATGTTGGAGGAAAGTGAGATAATTAGTGGGGACAACTTCGAGGACAAGCCCACATAACGAATGCTGAGGATGTTCCTAGTGAAAAACCAAACCAAGATGGACTGGAAACTCTTAAAGAAGAGATAGAAAAGCTGAAATCCATGCTAAAATCAGTTGAGAAACCTGACAACTCTTGTTCTCTAGCTCAATTAGGTAAGTTCTCTAATTCTTATGCTTTTATTGCCTCTTTTCCTGTCCAAAATAATACTTAAATCATAGATTCGAGCGATCATACGGTTTTTTCACATTAGTTTTTTTCCTCATATAAACCTTGTCCTAGCAATAGAAAAATCAAAATTGCCGATGGAACTTTTACTACTGTTATAGGTCAGGGAACCATTCCTCTCTCTTCTAAAATTGTGTTAAAAATGTCCTACATATTCCTAAATTAGTTGTAATCTTTTATCCATAAAACAAGTGATATATGATTTGAATTGTTAAGTAATTTTCTATCTTACTCATTGTATTTCGCAGGACCGGGTCTCGTGGAAGATGATTAGACTTGCTAAGGAAAGAAATGGGCTTTATATTTGTTATGCTAAGGAAGACAATAACCATTCCCCTCCAAAATCCTATCTATCTAGTTATTCTAACAGTAAAGAGTACATTTGACTCCATTATTATCGTCTCGGTCATTCATCATTTAATTTGCTCAAGAGTATGTTTCCATCATTATTCAAAAATATTGAAATGAGTAGTTTACATTGTGATGCATGTGAACTTGCTAAACACAAACGTGTCTCTTATCCTTTTGAGTAAAACTAGATGCATGTTACATTTTTCTTTAATTCATCCGATATGTGGGGTCTTTTTAGAATTTTGAACATTATCGAGGCAAGGTGATTTGTTACATTCATAGACGATTGCACAAGGGTAACTTGAGTCTATCTTATGAAAACTAAATTTGAAGTTAGTGAAATTTTTTCAAAATTTTTTGAAATGATCAAAAACCAATTTGAGGTGAGGATAAAAAACTTACAGAGTGATAATGTAAGAGATTACCTCAATAAAAATATTTTATCTTTTCTTCAAAAAGAAGGAATTGTTCATTACTCATCTTGCGTTAATACACCGCAACAAAACTAGGTAGTCGAGCAAAAAAATAAACACCTTTTAGAAATTACACGAGCACTCCTATTTCAAAATAATGTCCCAAAATCTTATTGGAGGGAATCGGTCTTCACTGCAACTCACTTGATAAATAGAATGTCCTCTAAAGTTATCGGTTTCAAGAATCTTATGAGTGTGTTTCATAAGCATTACCCCAATTCACAAATAGCTTCCCAATTAAACCCAAATTCTTTTGGATGTATGGTTTTTGTTCACATTCACGACAAGGAAAACTCAACCCAAGAGCATTAAAATGCATCTTTGTTGGTAATTCTTCCATTAAAAAGAGGTATAAATGTTATTATCCTGCATCTCATAAATTATTTATTTCAATGAATGTTACCTTTGTTGAAAAATAACCTTTCTATTCAGGTTTTCATCTTTAAGGGGAGAGTGTGAGTGAAGATAAAGAACATGAGTTATTTTTCTCTGACTTAAAGGTCATTGTTCAGCCTAAGACCACAGTCTCACCAGTTCTTGATCAGCCACACGACTAATGTCTTGACTTTTTAGAATTAACCCTACATGACCAGCCCTTGACTCATCAAAATCAACCTCAATTATGCCCTCGATTGTAGAAAAACCTATTCTAGTTTACTTAAGGAGAATACAGCATACTTTCACCTAATTGCAAGTTCAAGATTCAACTTCAAAACTAGGTATGCAATCTCAATTGCCTTTTCCATAAATTGATGATTTTGATGTTCCTATAGCAGTTAGGAAAGAAGTTAGAAACTATACTCAACATCCTATTTCTCACTTTGTTTTCTTAAATAAAATCTCATATAAACACCGCTACTTCCTCACTAAACTAGATACTATTCCTATCCCCAAACCTTTACTGAGGCACTTAGAGATGACAATTGGAAAATTGCCATGAATGAAGAAATGAGTGCACTTAATAAAAATAGTAAATGAGAGATTGTTAATCATCCAAAAGACAAGAAACTTGTAGGATGTAAGTGGTTATACAATCAAGTTTAAAGCGAATGGGTCTTTGGAGAGGTGCAAGACTAAGTTAGTAACCAAATTGTACACTCAAACACATGAGATAGATTATCAAGAGACTTTTGTTCCAGTAGTTAAGATGAACACAATCCGCATTCATTTATCTTTAGTTGCTAATTTTAATTGGTATTTGTAGTAATTTGATGTCAAAAATATTTTTTTACATGGTGATCTTGAAGAAGATGTATATAAGAAACCTCTACCGGCTTTCAAGAAACATTTAAAAAAATAATTAATTGTGCAAGTTAAGAAAAACATTTTACTGGCTTAAGCAATCACCACGGGCTTGGTTTGGAAAGTTAGTAAAGTAATGCTTGATATTATCTACAAACAAAGTCAAATGGATCATACTTTTTTCTTTAAACACTCAGTAGTAGGGAAACAAACAGTCTTGATCGTATATGTCGATGATATCATTGTGACAGGTGATGATGATGAGGAAATTCCAAAATTTAAGGCTAGACTTGCGAAAGAATTTGAGATTAAAGAGCTTAGAAACTCAAATATTTTTTAGGGATAGAAGTAGCTCGGCTTAAAGAAGGTATCTTTGTTTCCCAATAAAAGTACATTCTTGATCTCCTACGAGAGACGAGAATGATGGGATCCAAGC
>JAXCLQ010000005.1:13369278-13385969 GCA_035584115.1 Cedrela odorata | reverse complement strand
TAAAGAAGGTATCTTTGTTTCCCAATAAAAGTACATTCTTGATCTCCTACGAGAGACGAGAATGATGGGATCCAAGCACCAATCGAATAGAATCACAGATTGAGTAAAGCAAGAGATGATGAAGCTGTTAATAGAGGAAGGTATCGGAAGTTGATGGGAAAACTAATCTACTTGTCTCACACACGTCCAGATATCACATATGCCGTAAGTGTGACAAGTTAATTCATGCATGACCCCAAGAACGTTCATTTACAAGCTGTATATAGAGTGATCTGATGCTTAAAAGTTACACCTATGAGAGGAATCATGTTTGGAAAAGAAGGAGAAATGACGATAGAAGCCTACACGGATGCAGACTATGCTAGCTCACTCACAGATTGATGCTAAACAACAAGTTATTGTACTTTAATTGAAGGAAACTTAGTAACCTGAAGAAACAAGAAACAAGCGGTAGTGTATAGATCAAGTACAGAATTTGAGTTTCGTGCAATGACTCAACAATTTACGAGCTCTTACGGATAAATAAAATCTTAGAAGATCTGCGGGTTAAATGACATGGATCTATAAAGCTTTATTGCGACAACAAGTTTGCCATAAATATTACCCACAATCCAATTTAACATGACAGAACAAAACACGTTGAGGTGGATCGACACCTTACCAAAGAAAAAATTGAAAGTGGATTAATCTGCACTCCTTATGTTCTTATAAATAGTCAAATAATGAACTTGCTCATAAAAGGATTGGACAACTAAACTTTTCGAGATATTACTAGCAAGCTGGGAATGGAAAACATTTATTCTCCAGCTTGAGGGCGAGAGTTGAAAAATCTTGAATTCTTTGACTTTCTAGAAGATTGTATATGGCCGTAAATAGCTAATTGACAGTTGTGATTCATAGTTAAATTGACAGTTATAATCCTCCTAATTTATTTAGTCGATGATTGAATAGTAGGATTTAGTTTTTTTTACTAAAATAGAACAATAACCTTGTACTATATAAGTGTATTCAGTTTATAATAAAAAAATAAGAAAATTTTCATTTTTTTGCTCACAACCAAGTTCAAGAAATTAATACTGAGCTTCCATATAGTACTTATCCCTTATAATATTAATGCTATGAATGCCACGAAATCGTGCAATCTAAATTATGCACTGCCCAACTATGCTCGTTGCACCATTTTGAACGATTAGATCTCCTAATTATACCCAAATTTATCAAGAAAAACAAGTAAGAGAAATCTAAAATATCATAATGAAATATATGACACTACCTGAATTTAGAGTTGTGAAGTCTTCTAGCATTCTTAAAACACTCAAAGGATTAACAGTAATGGTAGCAACATACTCCATATGTGATTCTTTGTTAATTTCGTGCCAGACACTCTATAATTCACAACTTAAGTCTGCCATGTTCCTATATAGAAAAAATTCTATTATCATCCAGCAGAGTGAAGCATAGCACCTATCCCATTTTCTTGTTAAACATCTTTGTAGAAGATATGTATTCTTCGTTAATTTAATTTGTTAAAGATACGAGACTGAATCATGCGTATGCTCTGGGACAAACCTACTTGTACTTTAGGTTGGGCTGTAACTCGGGTCAAAATTTTAAATAAAAATATTTTTATTAAATCAAATGCAGGTAGGCTATCTACTTGTACTTTGGGTTGGTCAAAAATTTAAATAAAAATATTTTCGTTCTACAAATTATCCATAATAGCGTGGGTCAAAATTAATAAAAATATTTAGTTCAAATAGACTCAAAATTCTGGGTCTGTCCCCGCGTAGACTGCACCTAAGAGGTCAACCGTAGTCTTCACGGGGCAAAAATTAGTGCCTTCAAGATTTTAAGCACTACCTGAAATTTGTTTGTCTCCATTTTTACCAATGAGTGTGAAAACATTGAAGTACATAACAATCGCAAGACTAGCACATATTTTCTTCTCCTCTTAACCTAATACTTATTTGTACAATTAGAACGTACAATTTAAAGGGTAACATCTTACGGTCAATAGCAACGGCCCACAAGCAGCAATTATGAAAGAGCGTAGCAGAACTGGAAAAAGAGAATCTACAAGAAGAGGGCGGTGATGGAATGACCCAATCACCAGGCGCTAGACCCCTAACTGCAGAGCCCAATAAGTAAACCTCTCCAACACCTTCATATCCTCCAACTGCTGGCACTTTTGGCATCACCGGGTACACTCCTGACAACAACATTCAATTCCGTAAAAACTCAATCAGTTGCAGTAAAGAAAAACTAATCATTTTCCACGAACTTATATTCATAAATTGATTATTTGTCAATTCCAGGCAACAAACTTCTAGTCCAAGAATAAAAATAAAACTTTGACGTTTCCAGGCATTTTGGGTAAACTGGAATGTTCTTTAGGCATTTAGCTAAGCAAAACACTGATATTTATAGTTTTTGTGAGTACTTCGGTCTTTGGCACAACCCAATATATTTTCAAATAATTAACTGTAAAAAGCACTTCTACTACATAGCATTTTTGATACTTACGTGAAAAGAAATTTCTCGCAAAAGCGCTTTCACGACAGGAATCCAAAAACACCCATAGTTTATATTCGAGTTAATGATACACAGCCATTTTCAACTTTCAATTATGACAAAAAATCACAAACTAAACTGTTAAAGAAAATGCAAAAGTGACCTTCAACGCAATTGATATCAGAAGGATTGATGGGAGCAGCTAGCATTTTAACGCATATAAAATATATATATATATATTAAAAAAAAAGAAAAAAAGACAAATGTGTCATTCGAAAGAAAGGATATAAACATTTAGATCTACTTAAGTTTCGCATTACAAAATATGTACACAGTATCTCAGTTTTGTATTGCTGTTGCGTGTAAGTGAAATACAAATTTTTATCTTATTATTAATATTTTTATCATTTGTTTACACATTTAATTTATACTGAGTTTTGAAAGTTTCGTGATTTTAAAAATCACCCAACAGAACAGAACAGCAGCAGCATCAAACAGATCATACATTACATTACATGCTTTTTACAAATTGACAAAGTTTATTGCCCAGGATAATAATATATCAATATTAGACAGTCTTCTTGCACATGCTGGTCTTTGCCTGCACTTGCAATGAGCCACGTGTCCCTCCCAGATTTTGAAGATCGTCTTAAGATTCGCGCTTGAACTCTAAGTTCCCAGCTTTTGATTTTGTTACACGTCAGCACAATAATATCTTCCTCCTCTCTCTTCCACTAACTTTTGCTTCTCAGCTTCTTTTGGCAGTCCAGTTTATTTCATGCAACTATCAATATATTTTTAAAAAATAGAAAATAAAAATAAAACTGCGTGCTTTATTGGCGGCTTGGTCTTTTTTCTCTAGATAAGCTGTGAAGGTTTTATTTCTATTTTTCTTTTCTACTTCGTTCATTTAAATAGAATGTTTATATTATATTATTATTTTGTGCAGAAACAATCTATTTGTTTTATGTTTAATATTCTGTTTGGAAGTCGTTGAAAATTAAAAGGATTTCCTCTTCAGCTATGCTGGTGTTTAAGCAAGAGCAACTGCTGTGCATCTGTCAGTAGAGAGCTGTTTTAAAAAGAAGCTCGATACAGCTCAACATAGGAGCTCCTTTATTCCAACTTAACAATAGAATAATTATTCCTGGTTGTTACGATCTGCCTAATTGTGTCTTTCTTAGTATATGTTACCTTAACCAATTATTGAAAATTATTATTTTTTACAATTGTAAATCGTACAACAATTAGTGTAGACACCTCATTCAAAATTTGCTGTATTTTGTTAGGATTCCTTTCTTTGCTTTGTATAAATATGCCTTGTAATTGTGATATCCTTAAATGAGAAATATTCATCTTTTTCACTTTTCGGCTGCTATTGTTGCCTTCTTAGATTTTTGACTTGGTATCAGAGCTTGCAGGTTGCCAAATAATGGCAAACAATGCTTCACTCCTAAGCCTTGCAACAAATACATCAGGCACCACTCAAACTTTGTCATTGGCAAATTTTTCATTTACTACTCCATTAAAACTGGATAGAACTAACTTTCAATTTGGAAAACACAAATCCTGCCAACAATTCGTGGTATTGACTTGGAAGACTATATTGATAGCTCTAAACCAATTCCAAGCTCTCACATCACAACTCTTGATGATTCTTCAAGAGTGATTACCATTCAAAACCCAGAGTATGTCCAATGGAGGAAGTAAGACCAGTTTCTCCTCAGCTGGCTTATCTTTACTATCAGTGAGAGTGTCAATTCTTCATTGACAAATTATACCACTTCTAAAAAGCTGTGGGAGGCAATTTCAAAGATGTACTCCTCTCAATCCTATGCTCAAGTCATGCAACTAAAGAATCAAATTCAAACCATAAAGAAAGGGTCACAACTCATGACTGAATATTTTACCAAAATGAGGTCCTTAGCTGATGCACTGTCAATGTCTAGAAAACTTATATCAGATGAAGATCTGATTGAATATGTTCTAGGAGGTCTGGGTTCTGAGTATGACCATGTGGTTTTCAATATAACCTCAAGAATGAATTCACTTCTCCTTGAAGATGTCTACGGAAAGCTTCTCATATTTGAGAGTAGACTTGAACAAAACCATGCTTCAGCTGGAATAAACATTAAAGTAAATATTGCAGCCAATAGTAAAGACAGTTCCTGGAACCAGAAAAAAAAACTCAGCAAAGGGAGAGGTGTCAGCTTTAATGGTAACATAGGCAATAATAGAGCAAGAGGTCAAGGCAGGTCCTCACAAGGCAAAGGACAATCAAAGTCTACCTACCAAATATGCAACAAAAATGGGCATCTGGCTTCAGCATGTTAGTACAAGTTTGACCAGGATTTTGTGCCTAAGAATGCTGCACAAAATGAACACTCATCTACATATGTGACAGCTCAAGATATTAGAAGTGATGATGGATTATATCTTGACAGTGGAGCAACAAACCATGTGATAAAGGAAGTTAATAACCTTTCTAGCAAAGCTGAATTCAAGGGTATGAATATGTTGACTATTGGTAATAGGCAGAAGCTATCAATTACTTATATTGGTAATACCTGCTTATATGCTAAGAATGATAAGTCTTTACTCCTGAAAAACATCTGTATTCCTATGATAACCAAAAATCTGATAAGCATTTCGAAACTTGTTAAAGATAATGATGTTTGTGATGAATTTTATGATAATGTTTGCATTGTGAAGGACAAGATGAAGAGAGTGCTGCTAGAAAGAGTGATTAAGAGTAGTCTTTACCTACTAAGAAACTTAAAGAGGACTGAATACTTTAGAGTCAGTTCTCAGCTTGAGTTATTTTCATCCAATGTCGAGTTTTATTTACTTCTCTAAACAACTCATCTTCTTGTCAAAAGAATGAGTTAAATCTAAGTAGTTCCAGTAGTGTTAAGTTTAGTGATCGATCTGATAGTGTCTTTGATTTCTTGCATAGAAGGCTTGGCCATCCTAATGACCAAGTCTTGAAAAAGGTTATGGAGTCATGTAAAAACTTTTCCTTCAACAATGTGAATCAGTCTTCTTCATTTTGTAAAGCTTACCAATATAGAAATAATCATAAATTAACCTTCAAAGACAGTAAAACTAAGACTTCCAACCATTAGAAATTTTATATGTAGATCTATGGGGTCAAACTCCTCTAATTTTCGAAAATAGATTTAGGTATTTTCTTAGTGTAGTGGATGATTTCACAAGATACACATGGTATTTTCCATTAACTGGCAAAACTCAAATAGCCACCACTTTCATTTACTTTAAAAAACAAATAGAAAAACACCTTAAAACCAACATTAAGACACTGCAAATAGATTAGGGAGGTGAATTCAGACCCTTACATAAGTTTTTAACAGAGAATGGGGTGTGTTTCAGATAGTTATGTCCTCATACTTCCATCAAAATGAGAAAGTAGAGAGGAAACATAGACATATAGTTGAAATGGGGCTAACTTTGCTAACACAATCAGGACTACCCCTAAAATTTTGGTTAGAAGCTTTTGACACATCAATGATTTTGATCAACAGGTTGCTTACTCCAATTCTGAACAACTATTCACCTTTTCAGAAATTATACAACAAAGTGCTAGATTTTTCCTTGCTAAGAACTTTTATCTATGCATGCTACCCTCATCTCAAACCTTATAACATGTATAAGCTATAATTTCATACAACCAAATGTACCTTTCTTGGTTACAGTAACAAGTATAAAGGATATAGATGCCTACATAGCTTAAGAAGGTTGTACATAGCTAGGCATGTAAACTTTAATGAAGCTGATTTTTCCTTTAAAACAAGTTCTTCATTTCAAGTCAGTAAAGAGTCTCAAAAGTTCAACTATAATCACAGTTTTTTACAGCTTTTAGAACCTCTGTCCATGTCAAGTGAGTCCTCAGAGTCTAAAGATCATTCTCAGCATACTCCACTAACAATACAATCACATCAAAGTAACTTCTCACCTATACTTTCATTATCTGAGTTAGCATCTCCATCTCAGAACTTTTTAGTTCCAGTATCTTAAACACAGCCTGCAGACCATCATACAACAGACCTTGAACATGAAATTGAATAACCATACACTTATCTTATGTAACTATTTT
Source organism: Cedrela odorata (assembly GCA_035584115.1). NCBI lineage: Eukaryota > Viridiplantae > Streptophyta > Magnoliopsida > Sapindales > Meliaceae > Cedrela > Cedrela odorata. The sequence goes on along the minus strand of JAXCLQ010000005.1, from coordinate 13,379,344 downwards.
TCTCAAACACCTATTCAATGATTACAAGATCTAAGGATGATATTTTCAAACCAAAAATCCTTCTCACACAATCAACTACATCTGGTGCTGAAAAGGTTCCTATAACAGTTAAAGAAACCATGACAAACAACAGATGGAAGAAAGCAATGGAAGAAGAATATCAAGCATTGAAAAAGAATAAAACTTGGTCATTAGTTCCGTTCTTTCCAGATGCCAAAATTGTAGGGAATAGATGGGTTTATAAGATTAAGTACAAACCAGATGAAACAATGTCAAGATACAAAGCTTGGCTACCACCAAATAGCTGGCATTGATTTTACTGAGACCTTTAGTCTAGTAGTAAAGTTAGCAATGATCAGGGTAGTGCTTAATCTTGTTGTGTTGAATGGTTGGGAAGTTAAATAAGTGGATGTAAATAATGCTTTCTTAAATGGAGAATTGACTGAAGAGGTATTCATAGCACAGCTTGAGGGCTTTGAGGATTCAACACATCCATATCATATCTGTAAGTTACACAAAGCATTGTATGGACTTAAGCAAGCCCTAAGAGCATGGTATGACCGACTACAAAGAGCTTCGCTGGAATGGGGTTTTGAAAACTTAAAATCAGACACTTTTCTATTCTTTCTAAAGTCAGATGGAAACTTGGTCATACTCTTGGTCTATGTGGATGATATTCTAATTGTCGGTAACAATGAAAGTCTAATAAGTGACATTATTGATAAACTGAACAACAGTTTTTCTTTTAAGATACTCGGCAGCTTAAGTTACTTCCTAGAAATACAAGTCACAAGGGATAAACATGGCATGTATCTATGTCAAAGCAAATATATTCAAAATCTGCTTAAGAAGACATACATGGATAAATGCAAGGAAAGTTTAACTCCTATGATAACAAGTGAGAAGTTGACTAGAGACAATGGATCCTTGTTTCCTGACTTAACTCTTCATAGAAGTGTCATTAGAGCCTTATAGTATGTAACACTTACAAGGCCTGAAATAGCCTTTAGTGTTAATAAGCTAAGCAATATATGCAAAGACCAAGACAACCTCACTGGATTTTATGTAAGAGAATTCTTAGGTATTTGCAAGAAACACAAAATCATGGTCTTTTCTTTGCTGCTGGAGGAAGAATGGAGTTGATAACATTTATTGATGCAGATTGGGCTTCAGATGCAGATGACAGGAGGTTTACAAATGGGTTCAGAATCTTCCTTAGATCTTTAGCCTTGATAGGGACAAAAATTTGATATCCTGGAGTTCTCGAAAATAAAAAGTGGTTTTCAGGTCAAACACTGAGTCTTAATATAAAGCTTTAGCCTTGACAGGGACTGAAATCACTTGGGTAAAGTCTCTACTCTTTGAGTTAGAAATATAATTTATGAAGAAACCAATTATCTGGTGTGACAACATAAGTTCTGCATTATTAGCAGCCAATTATGTGCATCATGGTAAATCTAAGCACATTAAAATCGATGTGCACTTCATCCGAGAGAAAATTGCTGTTGGAGAACTGGAAGTAAGGTATGTTCCAACTAAAGATCAGATAGTAGATATCCTAATCATACCTTTAGGAGCTAAAAGATTTAAAACCTTGAAAACTAAACTTAACATAATTCCAGACTGTTAAGTTTGAGAGGGAGTGTTGAAAATCAAAAGGTTTTCCTTTTCAGCTATGCTAGTGTTCAAGCAAGAGCAGCTGCTGTGCATCTGTCAACAGAGAATCGTTCTAGAAAGAAACTTGATACAGTTCAGCATAAGAGCTCCTTTATTCCAACTTAACAATAGAATGATTATTCTTGGTTGTTACGATCTGTGCCTTTCTGAGCATATGTTACCTTAACCAATCGTACAACAGCTCATGTAGACACCTCACTCAAAATGTGTTGTATTTTGTTAAGATTCTTTTCTTTGCTTTGTACAAATATGTCTTGTAATTGTGATATCCTAAAATGAGAAATATTCATGTTCTTCACTTCGTGGCTGCCATTGTTGTCTTCTTAGATTTTTGACTGAAGTCGAGAAAAAGGCGAGGAGATGGGAAAAAATAAAAGATTTTGGATCTCGTTTTAATTTTTTCCGACTAGTTTAAATCCATATGTTCTGTTTTTGAGAAACCGAACGGTGCTTTGTTAACATTTATCTCGCTGATTATTCTATAATAATTTTTAACATGATTATTATTATTATTGCTATTATTTATTTGTTTATTTATATATGTTTTGATGTATTCATGGTAGATTCGGGGTAGGTTTAAGTTGTTTTTGTGTAAATAATGATAGCTAGAATGTGATTTAAGATGGGTTATGTTTTTCTCTCTTAGGTGTCAAAATTGTTTCTACTTTCTTTTTTCTTTTTGGAGATTTCTTCAAAGCATTTATATTCGCGGAGGTCTTTTTTCTTGTGAGAATTTATCAATATAAATATGCAGATATTCTAAATTGATAATCCTGGATTGTTTACATTTCTTAATTTAAAATCTGAGTACTGGTTTTCTGTTTTGAGTATTTATAAATTCTGGAGTATTGTAAAAGTGTATAGTTTTTCGTGGACATGTATTGTGTAAGTGGCTTTAAGGTTTTCATTTTACTTTTGGTATTTCAAGGTGAGTTTTGCTTTTGATTTTTAGGCATATGCATTCTGGGGTCAAGATTGCGTTGAAGGGTTTGTGCTTGCAGAGTTTGGTTTTGAGGACAACTAAACCTATAAGAATGGTAGATTTAACAAGGATATCTCATCTTTAAGATTGTGTTGTGCACGTTCCTCATACTGGTCTTATTGAATTTTGGTTGATAATAGATGGTATTAGGATAAAGTTTGGTGAACTGAAATGACCATATGTGTTACGAGCAAAAGGAAGTCAGGCACGGAGTGGCTGGTGAGGGTCAAGGTTTGGGCTCATCTGAGGAAGACGAGTCTAGGGTTGATGATGCAGCTGTAAATGCAAACAATGGACCTGTTGGGACAATTCAGGTCCATGATGGCTTCCAGATATTGCAACAACAACAACCTCAAGGCTCTGTGATACGCCGGGAAAGATTTCTACCTATTAGGTCATTGAGGGTTCTTCTAGTGGAATATGATAATTCATCTCGCCTTGTTGTCAACGCTCTGCTGCGGAACTGCTGTTATGAAGGTTAGGACTGTGTTTCATTTTAGGGAAATAAAATTCTATCAGATTTTTAATCAGTTTTCAAGACTATTGAATACTTGTGGATTTCTTTATTGTCAGATGGGTGTTTAGCTTCATTTGTTTCAACTTAAACAATTCCAAGCTCTGATTCACTGATACTTTCTGGATAATTACCGTCATCTGACAATCATTGAGGGATGATGTCCCACATATCTTTGCTTCTAATGAAACCAATAAGGAAGAATGAACTTAAAAATCTCTGGCAGAATGTTTGGAGGGGATGCCACAGTGTGAGTTCTTCTGCATTTCTGTTTTTAGACGCGCAATTACATGCTATGAACCCATGTGTTCAAATACCTCAGGTCAAGTCCATAGTTTATTAGTATCATCGATAATTTTAATTATAATAGGCATAATACATTTATACTATCCATGCATGATTTTCGTAAAACCAACTTAGGTGAGTATCTTTTACTCATACCTTTCTTTTCCCCTCTAGGTGGGCTTTAAGGTGATTTAGAAATTAAAGAGTGAGGTTGTATTCTTTGAGTACTCAGATATACGGGCTCTTTAACAACACGATATTAGATATATCCTCTGGATACGAACTCTGTAACAACTCGATATTAAGTATGTCCTCTGGTTGACTTGTACTTTTAATTATTAGATTACCAACTAAGATAGATTACCAATTAAGAGATGATGTATATTTTATTTAAACTATTTATTTTGAATTTACTTACTTAAAATATAACATATTTTCACATTTATATGTGAAAATTTTAATGAATTTTATATAATTTTATATTTTTATATATTTTGAAAGACCCGGCCACATTTTAAAATTGTCACTAATAGAACAAGTTTTATTTAATAGTTATATTCTATATTTAAAAGTCACTAACTCTTGTTTTGGGGGCGTGACACGCACCATCCGCTTCAAGTACAGAATCACCTAACCACCACTGTCATTATGATGAGCATGACTACAACATGCAGCTCCATCAGTCAACACGAGACCATGATGATCTCTCATTCATGAATATGGCAGCTGCAGCTCCTCAGTGTGGATCATCAAATTTGTTTGAGAGCACCAAAGAAATTAATATTAGAAATTGTAGTGTGAATGGGAGTGCCTGGTGGAGTACCCATGGCAGCAATGGAAAAAATGGGAGCAGCATTGCCTTGAATGCTGGACTAACAAATTTGGACAGTGAAAATGGGGTAGCCGGAAACAGCGGAGTTGGAAGTGAATCTGAAAGAATCAGTGGGAATGCGGTAGATGAAGACCGGGTTGCACAGAGAGAAGCTGCCTTGACCAAATTTCGTCAGAAAAGAAAAGAAAGATGTTTTGGAAAGAGGGTAACTTTAATGCTTATGTTTATACTCGGGTGCTAAGGATGATTTACTTAGAAATTGAGCCTTGCCGACTACTGTTGATTGCCTTTGTGCTAACATTTTAAGCATTTGTTTTCGAATGGGAGAAAACTAGGTTTTGCTTTTGTACTCTTTTCAGGTCAGACATCAAAGCAGGAAAAAATTGGCAGAACAAAGGCCTCGAGTCGGGGGACATTTTGTTCGACAAATTGCGTATGACATTGAGTTGCTTATTGTTAATCTATCATATTTAGTTCTTTCTATCAACTAGGTCCTAAGTCCTGATTGTATTTTGCTTCGGGTTGGATGCCAATTGGGGAAAAGATTGTGCAAGTAACGACCATAGCTCTGAAGAAAACGCTATTGACATTCTAAGATAACCCTGGCAGTGATGCAGATTTTAAAATCATCCTTATCCTTGATAGTGCATGTGAATTGTGTACATTAGATTAGCATTAACTGTTCATATAGGGAAGGGGTTGTCTTAAATCTTAAATGTGAAAAGTTAGAAATATTTTTAGGTAAAAACTAAGGAAAGACATTTGATCTGAAACCTTTTTACAAGGTACATTAGACCGTCTTTTATGGTTGTAAATTTTTATGAACTCATGAGAGGAGTTCACCCCTTCCTTGAATGGGATTTAACTCTCTGCAATAAATCTGTCTCCTTGCTGCGTTGTTATTTATGACTGTCTATTACTGAAGTTGATAATCTGACCCCAATTTTCAATATATGATAATGTTTATTGCTTCCCAGAACTCCTTTCGTTTCTGGATTTGTTTTATGTTTGTTGCAGTAATAGTAACGACTTTTATAGTTCAACTTCTTATTTAAGTTTTTGTTCTAACTCTTAAATATGTTATATTTATAATTAATTATAATAATTTCAAACAAAAATACTCTTTTTTATTAGTTTTCTAATAAACTCAAAATTTGAAATTTGAAATTTCTTTCTTTCATACAAAAATATAATTTCTTTATTAGTTGATGACCTTAAATTTTTGAATTTGAAATTTTTTTATTTGATTGTGATTTTTTTTATGTGAATTTTGAGAAATAGTTAATAAATTTTTTTAAAAATAGTTAAAAATTATTTTTTCGTTGATTCAGTGTCAATTTATTTATTTTGATTATGATTTTTTGATTGAAATTTAAGAATTTAGAAAGTAAATTAGTGAAAAAAAGACGCTTATTAAAAGAAAATGAATTTTATTGAGAAAATAAAAAATTTATTGAGAAAATATAAATTTTATTAAAAAAAGATAAAAGTTATTGAAAAAATATGAAATTTGATCGAGAGAAAATAAAATTCATAAAAAGAAAGATAAAATTTATTGAGAAAAAATAAATTTAATAAAGGGGAGTAAAATTATCCGAAAAAAAATAATTAACTTAAAATATAAAAATTTTATTATTGAGATTAAAAATATAAATGTCCCAAAAAGTTGGGCGCGCTCGTTAAAAAACCCAATAATAATGCCCAAGTATTTAATGCATGGCAAGAAATGGCATATTTATTGTGAGCATGACTGAATCTAAATTATGATAAACATGTACACCATTATTTTACTCATTTTTTTATTTATTTAATATCAATTTATTTATTTTTATTATAATTTTTTATTTAAAATTTAAAAATTTTAAAAGTGAATCAGCGAAAAAAAAATATTCAAAAAAATAAATTTCATCAAGAGATCAGAAAATTTATCTAAAAAATATAAATTTAACTAAAAAAATAAAATTTATCAAAAAAATATGAAATTTCATCGAAAAAAATAAATTTTATAAAAATAAAATAAAATTCATCGAAAAAAATAAATTTAATCAATGGAGGGTAAAATTATTAAAAAAAATAATTAACTTAAAATATAAAAAATTTATTATCAACACTAAAAATATAAATGCCCCAAAAAATTGGGCTCGCCCGTTAAAAACCCAATAGTAATGGCATAGTATTTAATGCCTTACGAGTGAAACATGGCAACAAATGGCATATCTGTTGTGAGCATGACTGAATCTAAATTATAATAAACATGTACGTCATTCTTTCACTCTTTTGTTGATCTGGGCTTGTTTTCAACTAGCTGTATGGCCCTCATTATTTATAAGAGCTTTCACTGGTGATTGGTGAATGTCTCATTCCAAAATTTTGCCGGGAATATTCTCTTTTTACCAGAATCTTATCTCATCTTATCTTTGTGATTGTGAATTGTACTGTTCAAAACATTTTATTCGAAACTTTTCAATGGGTTTCGCTCGGACATTTATGAAAAATATGCACAGCAGAGAGGGCATCGAAGTAAACAGCAAAAGGAAAAAGCCATCCATCAATCAAGCCCACGTAAAAGGAAATCCCAATAATGATTCACATTATTGTGAACCAATTACTTGCTTTCATGATGGTAAAAAACAAAAAGAAGAAGCATCCCTTGCTACCCCATTCGTTAATTGTTATGCTCTCTATCATTCAATTAAAAGGCTTGGAACTCTCTACACATAATAAAACAAACCCACGTGGCCCCCCAAAAAATCAAAATTGAAGAATTCTTGAAAAGAATATACCACCAAGTTGCCTTTCCTTTTGTTTCTTTATAATTAAAAATAACGAAAAGAAATAGTATCACACTACTTTTCACAACACAAATATTTACTTTCTGGAAGTGTTTTGTAATTGAATCTTGTCCTGATTATGCAACAAGTTCTTGAACTTTCAGTGAAGGTGCATGAGATGAGAGGCAGCAAGCAGCAAAGGCTGAGAAAAATTATTGTATTGAATCGAAGTACTTTCGGCTGTTATTAGAAACTGACATAGAATGTGTTAAATGAGGAAGGTTTCAATTCAACTTCCAAAAAAGAAAGCTATAGTTTGGATGTGGGCTAATTACAAATTTGAATCGTGAAAAACACAGCTATTGCATTGCTAAGTCATAATAATAAATTCGGATAGCTCATTTATTTTTTTTGACATTGTAATCAATTACCCGGTTTGTGCCAGCCTAATTACAACATTAAAGAAAGTTTCCCGTGAGTGTGAGGTTAAAATTTCAAAAAACTTTAAATAAAAATTTTATTTTTTGTGTTAACTTTTCTCGATACTTGCATAATATAAATTTAAATAACATGTTCATATATGCACAAGGCAAAGGCATGGGATCAGTGATCACTCATTCAGCAACCATCAAATTTTTGGTTAATAAAATAATTTGATCCAAATGGTTACTTACCATTCATCAAATTGTCAGAACTGAAATAAGGATGATAAGCACTTGTTTGTATTTTTCAAAGAGAACTTATTCCCAACGACTACTTTGTTTCTACTGATCATTAACACTATTTTGTAATACAATAAACTATTGAAAAATCTCTATTAATAATAATAATATAGTAAAAAAAAAAAAAACACTCGCTCGTCTCTGCCAAGCAAACTAACTGCCAGTCTCTCTCAGAAAAACTATTATTTATTAAAATGACTTTTGATTTATGACATTTACATATATATATATATATATATATCTCAACCGAGTAATGGGTTTTCGACACGAGTAATGTATTACAAATCTTTTGGTCTGTGTACAAGTTCCATCGCAGATCTTTTGAGATCAATCATGATGTGATAGTTAATTTTATTAATAAAGTTATTAATAGTGTTTTGGTGTACCAACCGTGCAACCTTAAAATGGTGTTACTTGATTGGAATTTTGAACACGCATGTAAATAAAATATATTCTAGTGGCCTTAATAATCTAACAAATTTCTTAAAAAGCAAAAGCAAAAGGTGGTCCACCCATCAAACAAACCCCACTTCTATTATCCTTAATTTTTTTTTTTTTTTTTTGGTAATAAATTGTCTTATATTCTTTGGCATTTTGCATGTTTACTCATGACTCTCGACTCATGACTCTCGACACATGACTCATATGCATGATATAGTAAAGGGAAAATTGGAAATGTTTGCATCTTGAGCTTCAATGTGTCCTTATCTGGTTGGAATATAAATTTTTGTTTCACACGTGCTCTAATATTAAAATATCACTGCATTTTCAAGTATAGTAGTATTAACGTATGATTTTGATTTTAAGTTGTAATTATTTATTTTTATTTTATTTTAAAAATACAATCCGTTGACATTGATTTTTCGGTTTTAAGATATCAACAAGAAAAATATTCATTCTACATTACCTGCATTTTAAAATTTTACAGTATAAATTTTGTTTATCCTTTATAATAAAAAATATCAATTTAATATATATTATAAAAGAAATAAAAAAATATATTATCAACTCAACCAAACAAATATAAATATATAACGTATCTAGATTACGTGTGCACAAAATATCTCAAAACTAATCATAATACATAAAATGTCCATGTAACACTAAATTCAATCTTTATATATTTCATTGAGGGAGAATGAAGTAAAATTATACTTCAAAATATTTTATTAAATGAATTTCACTATGTAAATATTCAAATAATATATTCTTATATATTAAAAGTTTAAGAATAATATTAAATATTTAAAATAATTATCCAAACATTCATTATTAATTATCTTATCTCAATATTGAAATGATGAAAAATACATGCTACTTTAAATGACAGTAGAGATACGACTATACTATTTAAAATCTAATAATATAATTGGTTCAATTATGTTTAAATTAAAGTTGAGATCTTATGTTATATTAATAATTTTTTCTTAAAAATTTAATACAAAAAAAAAATAAATAATGGGGTGGTACAACTATTAAATCGGATAATGAAACCTTTACTCATATCAATACCCAATAATCATATCAATACCCAATAATTAAAAGGAGGATAAATTTATCCCGTATTCATTACAATAGTAATAATCATGCTCATTTATTAAAGATAGATCGTTGTTGTTGGTTATCCACATCTAAAATTGACAACCATAACAATTTCATTTATAAATTTCATATATTTATACTTAAATGACTAATAAATTCATTTCCTAAAAGTTGAAAGTTATAGAGCTATCCTTATAAGACCTTCAATAAAATTATTTTACTTATTTATTTATTTAATTAATTATTATCATAACTAATTGATTTCAAAATAGATTTGTAGGTAATAAAATTTTGTACAAGAAAAAAAAAATTGTGTAGTATAAATCATAAAATTATAATTTTTTAAAAATATTTCAATAAATATTTTATTATTATTATTAACTAAGAAATTTATGAATAATAATAATAAAAATAAAAAAAGGTTTCAAATATTTTTCCTTCTTTTTTGCCTTTAAAAATATAATTTTAACAAGTTTTCTATTGTTTGTTAAAAAAGTGAAATTCATGAACTGTGAAGAAAGAAATAAACTCACGAAAACAATGTAATTAAACAAAATTAGCAATTGAAGTTCCACTAAACTAATTGTGCAAAAAACAGATTTTCTTTTTTAATAATGAGAGAAACAGCAAGAAACAAAGCGAGGAATTATTGCCTCATTAATTGACTGCACGTTCATTCAAACTCTCCACACCGTAATTTATTTTCCAGCGGCAATCAGCTGCTTTTTAATATTCTCGATG
>JAXCLQ010000005.1:13352576-13369178 GCA_035584115.1 Cedrela odorata | reverse complement strand
TGGTCAGCTGCGTCCCACGTCTAACGTAACCATCAAGGTGGGGTACCATCCGTAATATTATCACCGGTTGACCTTGTAGTCTGACGGTGGTAAATGTTGTCTGTCTGCATACGTCACGGGCGGTAATACAAGACAAATGCGAAACAGCTTCTAAAGAAAGGACCAAGATCTGTTACAACCCAAACTTGTTCACTGGATCACCAAGGATCACTGGATGCTTGCCACGTCAGCACCATTGTATTGTATCAATACGAAAAGACAAACATCCTTTGACTTTAACGTTTAACAAACCCATCTAGAGCTCACCTGCCTGGCCACCATTTTGTAGCTGATTTACACTACCAATTGTTACCTAAAATATAATTTCGTCTGTGACGTGGCTGTTTTCTACTTGCTTGTAATAAAACCAAATTGTAAGTGAAATGGCGGATTGGGACCCATAAAAATATAAAAGCATGTAAAATGGTCCAAATTTTTGTTACCCTTTTGCTTGTTTGCTCCTCTACGTCTCTCTTTTATTTTTCTCAATTTTTGGTGTTTAATGCTTGTTTGCTTGGATTGTGAACTGGGTTACATTTTCTTCATCTGTGTAGTTGAGGAAGTGAGAGAAGAAGAGAGAAAATCTTTTACGAACAAAAGAAAGAGAGAGAGAATCTTTTAGTATTATGGGTTGTTTTGGTTGCAGTGGAAAATCAAACAAAAAACTAGACGAAGTGATCAACGACAAGAACAATAACAATAATTTTAACAAACAAGGTGATCAAAAGCATCCCACTTCAGGTATTGAACTGTTTCTTTCGTTTGTGATAAAAGTTATGTTTTTTTTTTTTTTTTAATAAAAGAAATAAAAAGCATTGCCTTCGATCATGATCATTTTGGTTGATTTTTTTTTTCAAAATTTTTTGAGGTTTTTCGTGAGCATTGTATTTGACATTGAGTTTGGTGACATCGATCGAAGATTGATTTTTTAATGGGCATTTTCGTTGCTCATCCTGACTTCTCTGTAGTCAAAGTTGTGTAGTATGTTTTTTTTTTATTTATTTTTGAGCCAAATATTTTATCTTCTTTTTTTAAAATTCCCCTGTATTTCATATTTAATATCGGATTAAGCATTCATCGGGTTGTTCTTTGCTGGCTTTCACGTTATCTTCCGGCAATTTTTTTTGAGAGCTGTTTCTTACTGTATGTGATATTAATGTTCTAGTAAATAATCAAGGATTTTTCCCTTTTTTTAATGAACTTTTTTGATACAATGGCTTCTAAATAACCCATCTAATTTTATATCTTTTATATCTGCAAAATTGTTTAATTTGTTATCTCTTGCGTAAATTTTATTCAACAACTAGTTTTTGGTTTATTAAGCTACTGTTTTTACGCTAATACGTTCTGTTTGTTTTGCATGATGGGTAAAATCCTACCAATAATACAAAGCCCTTGTTGAGTTTTGAACCTTGTCTTTGTGTGTTCTATGTGTCCTTTCAAATTGTGCTAATTTTGTTTGTTATTATTATTGTTTCTCTGATAGCCCTATATCGAAATCACTTTTTGGATTTAGCTGGACATGTGCCATATCTTGTGTCTTTTTCTTTGTTCTCTCTTTTATATGTGTTTTTTGGTTTATGTCTATTAGATACACCAAGTGTTTCTTCACAAGGGAGTTTAAAGAAGGAGGAGATCTCTAAGGATGATCAATTATCTATAGATGTAAAGAACTTAAATTTGAAAGATGATGGAAATAACAGTGCCAAGAGAGCGCAGACATTCACATTTGATGAACTTGCAGCTGCAACTGGGAATTTTAGATCAGATTGTTTTTTGGGAGAAGGAGGTTTTGGCAAAGTATACAAGGGATACTTGGAGAAAATCAACCAGGTTAGTTAAGTTCATTTGATTGTTAAAATTGATGAAGAAGGACGTCAACAAGAATGCAATACTTTACTTATCTAAAAAGCTCATTGGAAATTGTGATAAGTTAAATTATCTCAACGTTTCTGTTTGACAGTACTGAAGCTTAGAAGTGAGCTGGGTTTAAGGCTTGATTTTTTTGTTATCTTTGTTGTAGGTTGTCGCAATCAAGCAACTTGATCAAAATGGAATTCAAGGGATTAGGGAATTTGTTGTTGAAGTATTGACATTAAGCTTAGCTAATCACCCTAATCTTGTCAAATTGATTGGCTTTTGTGCCGAGGGTGATCAGAGATTATTGGTTTATGAGTACATGCCTCTAGGATCTTTGGAAAACCATTTACATGGTACGCAATATGCTCAATGAATATCTCATAAATGTTCCTTTCCTCTGCTTGTACCATCAGCTTGACAGTTAGCCTTCTATGTTGGCTCTATCAAATTTTTAATTTTTTTTCTTAACAATAATTCTTAAATGATTAATGTTTTAAACAGACTGTCAACCTGATAGAATACCGCTTGACTGGAATATAAGGATGAAAATAGCGGCAGGTGCAGCAAGGGGCTTGGAGTATTTGCATGACCACATGAAGCCACCTGTCATATACCGTGATCTAAAATGCTCAAACATATTGCTTGGTGACGGATACCACACCAAGTTATCTGATTTTGGGCTGGCAAAAGTGGGCCCTAGTGGGGATAAGACACATGTATCAACGAGGGTTATGGGCACATATGGCTATTGTGCACCAGATTATGCAATGACAGGCCAACTGACTTTTAAATCGGATATTTACAGCTTTGGGGTTGTTCTTTTGGTGCTGATCACTGGCAGGAAGGCAATTGATCAAACTAAAGACCATAAGGAGCTAAACCTAGTTGCATGGGTAAGTAAAATCTTATTGCACTCATTCCTGTCTATATCTGTGCATTTTTTTGAATTGATTTACACTTTCTGTTTGTCCTGAACAATGTGCATGAAGACTTAAAACTTCATTTGTCTAACAGAACCTGAATTGCTGATTTGCTGAGCATACACCAAATGTTGATGGAACAGAGTTCCATCATGATCATACCTAGAGTGTTTTGGAATGGATCGACCCATTTATTGAGTGATATTATAATAGTTTGGAAAATAAAGTGGCTCTATTTGTTAAGCTATTCATTGTAATTGATGCAGAAACTAGCTAATCAAAATGTTGATTCAGTAATTATAAGTACATTTGCCCTATTTTCCCTGTCAAATGGTATAAATCAATTTTGAAAACCTTTGTTCACAACTCAACTTTAACATTCACAGTTAGTAATGAAGGCAGTCGTGACGTTTCTGTGAATAGAAAGTATGTTAAAAATCTTTTTTTTTTTTTTTCTCTAGGTTATCAATAAAAAATTGATTATATGCTTGCTGTTGATGAATGAACTGCAATACTGTGATAAAATTCTTGTTGGAGTTGCCTGTTCATGCCTCTGCAGTAATGATCAAGAAGTAGTAAGGCACTGCCTGATTAATTCCTTTCTTCTGATTAAATGTCTACATTCAAAATGACGTGGACAAATGAAATTTTTGCCCAAAGAATTGTCCACAATTTTCATAAGCTGGGTTCTGCTAGTTTTTCCCCCTTTTTCGCTGAGAAAGTTATCTTCCATTTGGTTTTACCATCGTTGCTTAGAAGATGTGATTTTCACTTCTAAGGTTTCTCCTTCAGTCACTTCCAGCTCATAACTTCTGCTGCCATAGTAGGTAACGTCTCAGATATGCTTTCTATCTGAAGTTTATTGTGTTGCCTTCTGTTGTTTCTATTTTATGTTGAGATTGGTATACTTTTTTTTTTTTTTTTTTTTTAAAAAATCTTGCTATTGAAATTGTAATGCAAGTCGATTTCTTGTAAATCCTGCTTAAAGTGTGTTCTAGTTTCCTATTTTGATACCTGTAAATTGTTGGTAGGTAGTCTAATTTATTTCAACTTCCAAGCAACATGTTTATGTGGACTGTTCTTTCATCTGGAATGCTTACCTGACCACACATCATTATTTACTTTTCGTGATAACAGAAAACTTTTAACCAGTGAAGAACTTATTGCATTGATATCTGACCACATAGAAAATATCAACTTGCTTATATATTATTGAAGTATATAAGTTGAAAGTAACATCAATGCACCAGTAGTATCTACAATCTATTTCCAGATGCTAATTTGTCTTCATCCAAATTATTTTCAGGCAAGGCCCATGTTCAAAGACCGAAAGAACTTTTCCCGAATGGTTGACCCATCACTTAAAGGTCAATATCCTGTGAGAGGTTTGTACCAAGCTCTTGCCATTGCTGCTATGTGTGTTCAGGAGCAGCCTAATATGCGGCCTGTCATATCTGATGTTGTTATGGCTCTGAATTACCTTGCTTCCCAAAAATATGACCCTGAAAATTTTTCTGTTCGAAGCTCCAAAAAAAGTCCATCTTGTCCCGGAGGAAATAAGGACAATAATCAAGGAAAAATTTCCGGCAGTGGGTCTGACCGAGACTAGGTAGAGTAAAGTGGTCAATACCTTTTCTACTGTGTTAATATATAGGCAGTGCCTGGTTACCAAATTTTGTTCGGCAGAAGATAACCGGTGATACTTGCGTAGGAGAAATTTGCCCTTTTTTTTCCTCTGACGTGCAGGGGAGAAGAGGTTCTTGATCCTAAGATCCCTGTTATGTTAAATAATTTTCCATAATAATAGTTTAGCCGTATTAGTTATGGTAATGGGTTATCTTATCTTTTATCTTGCAGTAATGCTTTAGTTTAGCCATGTGCACGACCAAATTCTCGATGGCTGATATTTTTAACACTATGATGGCTGTGCCTCATGAACAAAGGACACCTCAGATCAGCTCTTCTTGCCCATTCCAATCAAACTTAATGAAAATAATAATTGGGTTTAGATTTATTCCCGGAATTAAACATTACATGCATATCATGCATCCTAAAATCAGATTACCAAATTTAATCCTTTATTTGATGTGACAAAAAAAAAATTAATGGTGTATTTGAAAGTATTTTCGTAAAAAATGATTTCGCAAAAAAAAAAATCTTAAAAGTATTATCAATATATATTTTCAAGAGGTATTCTATTTTTTTTTTTTATCAGAAAGTTAAAAATTTTACTTTGTGGAATAATGATATTAAAAACAAAAAGAAACTGCAAAATTAGTTTCCATCAATTGCCAAAGTCACGTGAGTGGCAGTTCCAATGCATTTCCCGCCTAAAGTCTTTAACGGGCTTAACTATCTGATCGCAGCTTCCAAATCTCTTTACTGTTATCAGTCCTCCAAGAAAACGCGCCAGAAAACTCTTAAACTCATCTTGAGCTCCTGAAACACTCTCCAAGAAAAATTAACCATGGATGATTCGAACTATCTTCCCATCTTTCGCCGTTCCGGCGCTCGTCAATCAAGAAGGAAAAGTCCAGTTTTGCAGCCCAGATCATCATCTCCACCATCACAAAAGTGGATAGATGCTATTCCTTTTATCGTATGCTGTCCTTCTTCATTCTATGGTGGTTCTCTCATCCGGGTACTTTTCTTGGAAACATTTTATGAATCCTTTTCTCAATTTGGGACGTGCTTGTTTTCTTTTTTCGATTTTCTTTTTCTTTTGTTTTTTTCTGGAATTTTTGGATTTTCTTTATTGACGCTGGTGATTATCCACCATTGTCTTATTATCCTTTTTGCTTCATTTGTTTGGTTTCTTTTGCTAGGTATTTCGGTTTTTGGTAATTTGGATTTTTTTAATATTAAAAAATAATGCCTTACCGATGTTGTATATTCTTGTACAGAATAATAATGTTTACTTGGATTAACTCAAGTTCTAGGTGTTACTTGGATTGTGTATCATCTAAACTTCGGTTATAGAGAGGAAAAACTGAGTCATTAGTTGTCAGTTTGCTGACAATATTTTCATATCTACTTTTCTTTGAGCAATTATTTGTGTTCTTATCTTGAGTACCACTGGTTATTATGACAAGTGGACATTTCAATTTTATTCCCAAGAAAATAGAGTAATGGAGAAAACTATTTTGAATCTAACAAGTAGACGGGTCGAAATATTTTGATCCCCTCTATATGAAAGAGGGAAAAAGGGAAAATATTGATTGCTTAAGCAATTTCTTTAATTACCTCATGTTCCTCTTCCATTTAGCATTTAAAGCTAAGAGAGGTGCTAGAATTCATTTGAGTACTCAATCCTGTAGTCCTGGAGAAACAGCTTGTGAGGGAAAATTGATTATTAGCCAATGGTACATTGGGTTCATAAATGAATTGAGAAAAATAGAACAATTTGTCATTGTTGAATGCTCCCTAATTATATTTTGCATGTTTTACTTTTTGAAGCAGTGAATTTGGTTGTCAAGGATGGCAGAATTGAAGAAATTCGTCCAATTATGATACGGCCTCTTAATGATACTACTTATGTTGAACTGGCCATCCTGGCATCTGCCACATCGCCGATCGGCTCAACTCCTCAGATTCTCATAGGGAACAATGAAACTGAAGCACATCCCATGAGCAAAAATGATTGAAGAATCATTGGTTTCTGTAGGAGGAGGTTTTAGCCTTTAGTAATTTTGTTCTTGTTAATGCTGTGGTAAAGATATCAAACTGTTTGCTCCAGATTAAATCAAAAAGCAATTGTAAGATGAATAATGTACAACTAGATAGTTTTTTCTACACCGCTGAGGTAAGGAGAGACCAAAAATCTATAGTGGCTACCACAATTTGTTGATGTTCTTGTATCAGTTTTACATGGAAAAAGTAAAGCAAGAAATGGAATAGTTGTCTCGGTGATGTGGGTTTAAAATTTTGTTTACATATTGTGCAATTTGGAGCAAAGAATATGATAAAAATGGATCTTTGATCTGATATCTTTGTTGATTAACACGCTTGACATTGAAGTTATTGCTTTATGCTTGGGCAAAAATCCTGGGAAAAGAAGAAGAATTTGACAGAAAATAGGAAACCTATGTGCTCTGTTGCTTCTCCAGTTAAACAATCTCACTATCTATGCAACTGTCCAACCATATTTACATTGTTGTCCTATTTTTCGACGGCAGAACTCTGCAACAATCCCTCCTCTGACTGCAGAAACAAATCATGATTTTAGTTAGTAATAGTATAGGTAATAATGTAGAAAATTTCTGAAATCCTTAGGTAATATGCTTGAATGAAGCTTATGAATTGGACCCATAAATTGCAAAATCACACATTTATATATGTCACTTGCATTCTTCCAACGATGAGGGTCTGGCCTTTTGAAGACGACAATGGTCACAGTTTTTCCCGGCGACTCTAATCTCCAGTGGCAGTGTGAATGGCGGGATTTATGGCTAGTGTAAAAACCAACTGTTTGATTGCTATCTTGATGATAGTCAATCGTGCTCGTATAAAAAAGAAAGGGGTTTACACAAGGGTGCTTGGCCAGTGGCCACAGGCGTAAGTGTTGAATGCATAAGCTATGTAATCAGCAATCTTATACCAATTTAAAAATGCTCTTGCTGGCCTCTCTAGCTCTCTCGGAGATGTCACTCCTCTGAAGATTTGAACCACATAACCCCACGCTACAGGTATGGACCAGAACCGTGCGTAGTCGTAGCAGACTGATTGATGCAGTATGCTTGCTGAATTGAGCTTGACAGATTGAAGTAAGTGATGAAGTGCTTTCACTTTGCAAATATCTAGAAATATCGGTTCCACTACATCTAGATGATGAACTGGTTTCAGTGGAGCAACAGGATGTGCTGCTAGAATATCTAATAGGTCTTCATAAACATCGTACTGCTTAGGCGCGTAATTTAGAAATTAATGTTTATTCAATTCGATCGCCTTCAATTAAGAGACATTGAAACTTTACCTGATGAAAACCGAATTCCCTGGTGAGTGGCACCCCGCCCATGCAATCCTGAATTCTATCGTCACTGCCATACAGTCCTAGATAGCGTTGAATGCATCTGTCTTGCATCTTCTCCAATTCCATTGCCAATGGATAGCTTATACCAAATCCCCCACCACACTTAAAACTCAAAACCCGAAACACAAAGAGGAGAGAAATACTGCAATTCTATATTTCTTCTCGAATTACAAAGAATGGCTGTGTATATAAATATAAGAAAGATTGGAAAACAAGAAACCAGTACAATGAAATTTATGTATAGGTATAAAGTGAAAAATAATTTTAGCCATTGATTATAGCTAGCAATAACAAAAAGGTGATTCATTTTGATTCATTCAGTAGCCGTTAGTGTATGCTGTGATGTCCAGGTCACTATCCATTATATTCTCTCTTTGCACCAAATAAGCTGATATGGATGGCGACTCACTATCCTACTGTTTGTCCTCATTTGTCTGCAATTGCTTCTGCTTGTTTTGATTTCTTGTAACATTCCCTCTCAAGCTTAAGGTTCTAGCCAGAACCTTGAGCTTGTTTCTGAAGTAGACAAACTTGTTGTATGATATAGGTTTAGTTAGTGTCTGCAATCAGGTCTTCAGTAGGGACATACCAGATTTCAACTTGCCCAGCTGTTACCTTGTCTCTAACAAAATGGAAATCGATTTCTATATGTTTTGTTCTGGCATAGAAGACAGGATTGGTGGCTATGACTGCAGCACTCATGCTATCACTCCATATTACAGGTGTGTTGGAGATTTAAATTTGAAGTTCACCCATTACTGATGTTATCCTTGTTATTTCAGCACATGTATGTGTTAATGCCCAATACTCAGATTCTGCACTTGACCCAGCCACTGCATGCTGCTTCTTTGAGCTCCAAGACGCATGATTTCCTCCAATGTATACACTATAACCACTTACGAATCTTCTATCATCTGGGTCATAGCCTCAAGCTACATCACTGAATGCTATTAAGTTCAAATTTGATGATTTTTGAAACTCAAGACCGTAGTCCATTGATCTCTTTAAGTACCTTAGGGTTCTCCTGCAAGCAACCCAATGTGATTGCATTGGATTTTCCATAAATTGACTCAACTTGTTTATTGCATAAGACAAATCTCTAGTAAGGGTTGCATATTGGAGACAACTAACTATATTTCGACATAGGGTCTGATCTTGAAGTGTTGAATTCTCATCTTTTGTCAACTTGGTCCCTGAGTGGAGTGTCAACTCCTTTGCTGAAATCCAATTTTACTTTTCTCAAAAGATCTTGAATGTATTTGGCTTGTGTGAGATGAAAACTGAATTTTCTATTCTTACAACTTCTATTCCCAAAAAGAATTTCATCTCACCAAGATCCTTTAAAGCGAAAGTTTTGTTCAATCTCTTAACCACAGCTTTCATGTAGGACCTGTTGTTGCTTGTGATGACAAGATCATCTACATAAATGAGTAGAATGATAATGTCAGAGTCTTCTCTCTTGAAGAAAAAAGATGTATATGATCTTGAACCTGAGAAGCCCCGGTTCACCTGTGTTGTTTTGAGCTTGTCAAACCAAACTTTTGGTGCTTGTTTCAGGCCATACAAGGTTTTTTTTTGAGCCTGCATACATGACCTAGTTTGGTTGGATCCTCCATTCCCTCTGGTTGAGTCATGTACACTGTTTCTAAAAGCTCTTCATTAAGAAAATCATCATTTACATGTACTTGCCTCATCTTTCAGTTGAAGGTCACTACTAAGGTCAGAATAATTCTAATGGTTGAAGATTTCACTACAGGGCTGAAAGTTTCATTGAAATTTATCACAGGGGTTTGATGGACCTTAGCAACCAGCCTTGGTTTATATCTTTGCAAACTTCCATCAGGTTTTTCTTTGATTCTGAAAACCCATTTGTTTCCCACCAACTTGAGGTCAGAACCGTAAGGAATGAATGACTATGTCTTATTCTTTACAAGTGCATTATACTCATCAATCATGGCTTCTCTCCACTTAGGTTCACACAAAGCTGCTGCTGTGGTGTCTGGTATGGTAGTGTGTTCATTGATGACATTAAATTTAGGCTAAAAAAATTTCAGATTTGCTCCTGGTCATCATAAGGTGTGTGGGAATGATTGCTCTTTGTTACTTTGTTTGGTTGCGTTCAGTGTGTGTGGCTTGATGTGAGCTTTCTTGGACTGTATTTTCTATATCTGTGGCAGGGTTTAGTGTTTGATAAGGAGAGAACATCTGTTTTGTGTGTGTATTGTGTATTGTCAAGATCATTTTGGGAAGGAGCAGTACCTGCTGCTGTTTCTAAAGTGGAAAAGTATGATCCTCTACAAGGTGCTGCATTCAACTAAGAATATGTGTCGCTGCTTGGTATTGTGAAAAACTATTTTATCATGAATTGATTTCCTTGGTTGGTTTGGGGTATGTTTTTGAGAATTTTGGGTCATCCTTGAAGGGAAAAGATAGTTTGTTGAACCTAATGTGTCTAGCTGTATATATTCTGCCTAAGTGATGTAGACATAAATATCATTTGTGATATGCATTCAAGCCTAGCAAAAGATACTTTAAGGTGTGAAAATCTAACTTATGTCTATTATATAGTCTCAGTAGTAAGTAACAATCACATCTAAAAGTCATAATAATTGAAATGTCAGGTTTTCTTCCATATGACTTCTCAAAGAGAGTTTTATTGTCAAGTGCAACAGAGGTGACTCTATTGATTAAGTATATTACTGTGCAAATTGATTATAACCAGAATTATAATGGCATCCCAGCTTTTGCTAATTGGGCCAGTCCAACTTCTGTAATATGCTAATGTTTTCTCTTTGTTTTTCCATTCTTATGGTAGGTGTGTGGACAAGAGTATTTCATCTGCATTCCTTCTTGTTTCAGATAAGTTTCATAAGTTTTGTACTCTCCTCCCATGTCAAATTAAAACATTTTAATTTGTTTGTCAAAGAACTTATCAGTTTGTGTTTTAAAGGGGACAAAGGTGGAGAAAACTTCTGATTTCCTAGTCAAAGGATACAAGTAAGTAAACTTCGTGTGATCATTTACAAAAATTATATAGTATCTATGTCATTGATTTTAGGTCTAGCCCTAAAGATCTGAGTGAATTTGTTCAAGTGATTTAGTGGTTTTCAATTCAGAACTTTGAAGTTGGACTTATGAGCCTTACCAAGCTGACATGTATTACAAAATTCCATAAATGAGTTTTCGTTGACATCAGAAACATTATAAGAAGAGTTTCTTTGAGAGCTGTCATATGTGAATGACTTAACCTCCTATGCTATATATTCAGGTCATTATCAGCTCTAAAGTTTTTACTGTTTGAATTTGCATTGTTTAACATTTCTGACAACATTGATTTAGGTTTGCAAGAGTCTAAACTACCTAAACTAGGAACTAAGCAATTATTGGATGAAGACACAAAAGTAAATTGAGAAAGCAACAACTTGTAGGGTCTATTCTCAACCATTCCTTACAACAGTGTTGGCCTCTGTTCTTTGTCCTTAACAACACATATTTTGTCACAAAATTCAATGAACGCATCATTATCTAAAGTAAGTTTAGAAATGCTAATAAGGTATTTGGTAATTTTAGGGACACATAGTAAATACTTTAAGAGTATCTTTTTAGCTGTGTGTCGACTGTTTAGTATTTAAAAAGAGATGACCAATATGAGGGATTCCAAGTTTAACACCATTACCTACTCCCAATTGTTCATTTTCTTAGTATTCTGTTGCCATGTTCAGATTACTGAGGTTGTTTTTAATATGGTTTTTGGCACCACTATCCAAATACCAGGAAGGGTCTGTTGGGCCCTCAGGTGCAATAATGTAGACTTCTTTCTGGTCAGGTTTTGTAGCCTTCTGAGGTGTGAATTCCTTGTTGAACCTGTGCCAGCAGGTTGCTTCTACATGCCCAACCTTATTGCAGATTTGATAGGTGGGCTTTTTTCCGTCTTTGCCTCTTCCCTTGCCTTGAAATCCCTTAGAGCCTGGAAATGGTTGATTGAAATTTCCACTAAATCTGTTGTAATCTGTGTTTTGTTGGTTCTAGTAGATAGATCTTTCATTTGGACTCCAGTTTCTTCTCTGGAAGTTGTTGGCCTGTGCAAAATTTGCTGTGATATTAGGCTGAATGTTCATGTTGTTGCTTGACAGGTTCCTCTCAATCCTATTTTCAAAACTCAGAAGCATAACATACACATCTTGAAGAGAGAGCTTCTAAGACCTTGAGGTGATATTGACTCAACATATTCATATTCCGAGCCCAAACCTTCCATAAAAAACATTACAATTTCATCATCTGAAACTATGTTTCCAGCAACTCTTAGACTATCAACCAGTCCCTTCCTTTTGTGATAGTAATCATTATTACTCGTGGATTCTTTTTTTGCATTTTGAAACTGAGATCTGAGTTGCATAGACCTTGCTGTTGTTTGAGCAGAGAATAACTTCTCCAGAGCTACCCACACCTCTCTAGAAGTGTTGCATTGTATAGTGGAGGCCAAGACACTCTCTACCATGGAAGAGAGCATCCAACTCATCAACATCTGGTCCTGTTTCATCTATGTCTGGTACTCCGGATTTTCAATAGTTGAGATATTTTGATCTTGGTCAATCACTGCATTCATCCTTCTAGGAATGATTTAATTTTCATTAAGAAAACTTTCTGAGCTATTTGCTCGAACGCTTGAAAGAACTTGGGATTTCCATAATAGGTAATTCGTGTTTGTGAGATGTTTTGGGTGCTGATACTATGATTACTATCCCCTATATTTATGGTTCTGATACCAACTTAAAACTGAGAACCAGAAACAAAAAGAGGAGAGAAATGCTGCAATTCTATATTTCTTTTGATGAATTACAAAGAATGGTTGTGTATATAAACAAAAGAAAGATTGAAAAACAAGAAACTAGTACAATGTAATCTATGTAATAAATTAAAGTGAAAAACAATTTTAGCCATTGTTTGTAGTTTGCAATAACAGAAAGGTGATTCGATTTGATTCTCACGGTAACTGATAATGTATGTTGCAGTGTCCAAGTCACTATCCATAATATTCTCTCTTTGCACCAAATAAGCTGATGTGGACGGTGACTGTCTCTCCTTCTGTCTGTCCTCATTTGCTTGCAATTCCTGCTGCTTGTTTTGATTTCTTCTGACAACCACCATATGCCATTGCATGAGAAAAATATATATTCAGAATATGACTCTCTGATGAACTCCCAATATAATAAAACTGACTGTGATGGTGTTTTGAAAGTATTCTCACCAAATTATCTACCATGAAAACTGTATCGTCATCAGCCATTACAAACTACTTCACATCCTTCAATCCAGGCCTTAACATCTCCGAAATCAGCCCCGAAATCCTTAACGCCGATCTTTTTCCCTGTCTGTTTGTGTAGCGGAATTTTGATGTATCCCCAGAAATCCTAATCTCTGGTAATCCTTCTCTTCTGCTAGCTCAGTCACTCCTTTATCAACCCAAATTACTCCTCTTGGCTGCTTATGCCTCCACCATACTTGTATGTACTCTTTTCTTTTCTCCCACAAGCTCGACGAAGCTGCTGTCTCAAAAAAAAAAAAAGGGTGCTTGAGTTGTGTTGAATCTTTGCGGATTCTGAAAAGCGTTAGAGCAAGAGAGTTTGTGTTGTGTTCTTCTTGTTCTTCTTTGAGTTTTAGAGAAATGGAGGTTGAGTTGGTTGGTTGCGAAGAAGAATAACAGTCTGGGCGATCGTTGTTTAAGAGGATATTTGAAGAGTAGAGCGTGGAGATAACGAAGAAAAATGACATCAAAGTGTTTCTAAAGCCAATTTGTGGCATGCATGGCCGGCCTGAATTCGTTTGCTTATGAAAAATTTTCCTTTCTGTGTTTTTTCAGTCTGTTTTTGTTGTTGGCAGTGTTTTCCATGTTTCCAGTTCTAAATGTGTAAAGAAAGTAATTGAAAGAGAGCTTGGACTGAGCATTGTTCGGATCAAGAACAAACAACATGTTTTTCTTTCTCAATTAATAAATTTTGTTTTCAATTTCATGATTTGTATATGAACGAACTTGAATGCATGCGAGTACCATACCATGCATGCAAGTGCAATTGTATGTCGGATTCTAAATCACTTGTAGAACACCGCATATTCTTCAAGTATGGATAATATTGAACCGTCGTTTTGGCTTATTCAAATTCAAACCAGGTAGCAATATTTATGGTTCCCTGTTTTATTTATTTTTATTGGGATGTTATAAGAAACTCAAATAATGGGATGAAAATTATTTCATCATCCTATCGGAAAACAGAAGTAAAGCCTCAAAAGAAATACTGGGCCAAGAATGGAGGACCATGGGGCAGAAGTGTTTTTTTTTTTTTTTTTTCCTTCATGAGCACTTTTGAGTACTTGTCAGGGTTCAATAAGCATTTCCACTGATAAATTTTGTCAAACATTATCGATCTAAAGAGTTTGGAATATAAATACTTAATTCTTGTATTCGAATTGACTTTTGTGAAGCCCTGAGCCATCAAACCCTAACAGAGTTCCGCAACTGATACTATTGATTCAGTATATAAATATTTATGATAAACAAAATATTCAACTATCAGAATTATGTGTGTCCAATTCTAATAAAATTTTATTTTATATGCATTTTTTTTATTCATAGATTTATTTGTTATAAACTAAAAAAATGTTGTCCCCCCAATAATAATAATAAAAAAGACTAGTTAATTTGACCTATTACTTTCTCAGTAAAAAAATTAAGGGACCGATTCCCTTCTCACCAACCTTTATTTTATATTTTCCCAAGTAATTGATTTCTCTAATTTTATTAATCAAATTTTTCATGAAAAAGATAACAAGCAGGGATCCATGTGAAAAAATTTGGTGGCTAAATCTCTTAATTAGTAGTACCGACAGAGGCATGCAAATGTAAGATTTGAAATCAGATTAGGAGGAAATTTGGTGAACTTATAATAATCAGTAAGGTTGGCACAAATCTTGCTAAGAGATCGACAAGGACAAGTATCACAACGAAATGGTTCCAAACAAAAAGGGCTTCTAATTTAGTGGTTAGATACTATTCCGTTCATGTCAAGTTAGTATCAAATGGTCCACAAATGGAGAGAGCACAGAAAGCTATTCAGTGCAAGCTTTGTTTTAGAATCTTGTTCTAATCTCTTTTTGGATTTGTGATAGACAACAAACGGAAAGCGGAAGAAATTGACAGTTCATTATTATACTGCCAAAATTACAGCAAAGATTGTTCTCTATTATCTCTTGATGAAGGAAATTCAACGTCATTGCAGCTATCCTTTTACTTGTATAACATGATAAGATAGGTACGTATAGTTTTGATTAGCCCCATGTGAAATTAGGTAAATTTATGAGTAAATTTATAAGTTAGTGGTCTATCAAGAGTTTATATATGTATTATCCATGTGGAACTAGGTAAATTTATGAGCTCTAAATAATTTTTTTTAGACTATTTATAAGTTAGAGGTCTATAAAATATATATATATATATATCTATTATTAACAAAATTTTAAATAAAAATTGAATTACATACCTCTTCATAATAGAATTAAGGCCTTTAAGATCAATCACACACAAAAAAGAAATATTTGAACACAATGTAAATATTTATTTACTCTTTGTATTCTTTTTGTATTTCTCTCTATTTTTTGGTCTCTTCTTAAAAAATAAAATAAAAAAAATCATTTAATACACGCTTTCTTGCTTCAATTTTTTAATTGAACGTAAAAGTGTGGACAACTGCTTGAATCAAGCAGTTGCTTAATTCAATTGTACAACTACTTTAAACAGTTGCATTTTATGGCTGGGGTTGGGTTATTGGACAGTTCATGGGGAGCGCCTGCTCCAAGTTCAACAATTATGATGGTGCTATTCAGGTTAATTTAGGGAGGGGTCTACCCATAAATATTGGGAAAATTGAGCCAGCACTAAGGTTCGAACTCTACCTGAAAATTTCCATCTATAATAGAATGATTTCTATTCTCAAATATTTTTTCAAAAAAATCTACCCACAAATTGTGGAGAAATTGAGTCAAACTTCAAGACTCGAACCTGGTAGTATGTTGCCACCAGAAGGTGCTCAATACAATAAGGGGTGACTGGCAACAAAATATTATAGTTGGAAGTGGGATTTAAGGGGGAGTGGCTGTGGTGTGAAGAAAAAGGAAGAAAAATCAAGAGGTGAATCCCATGCCAAGTCATTCCTTGCAATTGCAAATCCAAATGTTGAGGCAGCAATAAGAGAGAAATGGGACCAAATATATTTTAGCTTAGGTTCTCTAACTACAATTACAAAGGGTGGTGGGGACTCACAGCTGAAAGAGTTTGCATGAAATTGAAAAGGGCATTACTTTGAAATAACAGCAAGTGTTGTGTTGTGTTGGATATGATGTGATCTCCCATAAACCAGCCGTGAACAGATAAGATATATAGATAGATTCATTTTCTAATCTAAAAAGTTAATTCACGTGGCTTTGGGACCTACCCTGCATGTGGGGCTAAACTTCACTGCCGTATTGTTGTTCTTTTATCTGTAATAGGGTAATAGACCAATCAATGCATGTATATATGCTACCTTGATCATTTGCTCTATTGGATATGAGATTTTGTTTCTATTCATTAAATTATTCGGGTTATTAATTTTTTTTTTTATATCTAAAATATATTATTATTATGATTATTATTTTTCAAATCTCAAGTGCACAATTAAAAAAAAAATTAAAAATTTTAAAATGTTTCAAGTAATTACAAAA
>JAXCLQ010000005.1:13340812-13352476 GCA_035584115.1 Cedrela odorata | reverse complement strand
ATTATTATTTTTCAAATCTCAAGTGCACAATTAAAAAAAAAATTAAAAATTTTAAAATGTTTCAAGTAATTACAAAATCATAAAGACTATTTTAACCATGAAATTAAATAGAATTTATAAGAATTCAAAGTTTCAAAACTCAATAAAGTCAAAATTTGAAGTCATATTCGATATCAAAGCCTAACCACATGAAATTGCTGATATAGAGTGAAAATAACCCCGAATTCTGAAAATAATGGTTGCATTTCCATTAATAGCTTCACCCTGTTATTTGATTTCATAAAATATCAATTCCTTACACTAATTGTAATTCTAATCTCCTCTCTCTCTCCATACCCTAAAATAATAACTCCAATTTTGATCTAGAATTTGTAATCTGGTCTTCTTAAAATAAGCTTGCTTCCTCCTTTAATGGAATATTTCTGGCATCCTCTTCTTCGCTAATCACATTATCATTGTTATTCTTACACAATAACATAAAATAAAATTTAATACAAAAAAAAAATTCATATTTTCTAAATTATAAAATCTTTGATTGACGTGAGTTTGAGCTTTTGGCGGGTTTATGATAATTGGTATGGATATAAAATAGTGGCGTGCGAGCTGTGTGAGATGTGTTGGTGTGATGGTTTTGGCAGTGAAATGGTGGCGATGGTCTTTAGATTTTGACGGCGGATGTTCATGGAGTCCGTCGCTAGCGACAATGATAATGATTGAGATTTTATTTAAGATTGTGGTATTTTTACTGTGTTTTAAAAGTAAAATTAAAAAAAATATTTAATAACACTAATTTTTTTTTAGTAAGATTCTCTTATTATTATTATTATTATTATTATTATTATTATTATTATTATTATTATTTTTAATATTTAACATCAACTATTTTTATATACCAAACGAACTTTGAATTTGTGACAATAATCAAATTGTGTTTGACGAGTTAGGCAAAGAAAAAAAAGTAAAACAAAAATTAACTTTTATTTTCTTTAAAAGATAAAACTATTTTTGTAAAATAACTTCAAATAAATAAAATTAACAATGTTAGGCAGTAAATTTTTTTATCATGTTAACTAAATTTTTGATATTTATAATTATATTATAACCAATTGAAATTATACCAAAATATAAGTATAGTAATCAAATCTTTAATTTATGAATATATGCTTGAGATTTGTAAATGTGTGGATTTACAATAGATTGTTGGAGAGAACGATAATGATAAAAATGCAATTATATATTGGGGCCTCTTATGAATTGTCCTCAAAATGATTCTCCATCTACCATTCTCACCTTGTCGCACCTTCAAGGCCGAATCAATCTTAGTAAAGAATAATGATCAAATTGTTGTTCAAATATACAGCAAATAAATTTAATTAAATCTCAATTCTTTTTTTTTTTTTTTTTTTCTGTTGTATTGTATTATAAAAAGTTTTACAAGGAGAACCACCGTCTAAGTCATATTTTAAAATTTAGAGAGATTAAAATGTTAAAAAAAATAATGTATATTTAAACTATAAATATATTTTTAATTATTAAAAATATTGTATTATAAATATACTTTTAATTGTTAAAGAAAATGTTAACCTCTATGTCCACATGATTGGTAGTTATGTAAAAAGAATGTATTGTAAAGGAATCGATTATAACCATACATAAGTAATAATGTAGTGTACTGTAAAAAGAATTAAAAAAAAAAATCAAATACCAAGTATATTATTCTTGCAGTCAGAAACACAAACAGTATCCTTCAGAATCTCCGTTGGAAATGGAGATGTACACAACTTCATGAGAACTGACCGATCGAATTACCCAACATGGAATAGTAATATCTATTTACCAAAAAAAACTTTTTTTTTTCTTATTTGCACGTATGATAATGATTTTTGTTTTGATTATTTATTATCCTTTATCACTAAGTCCCGTAAAAATCGAAAATGGAATAAAATATGAAGGACAAAATTGTAACTTTATTATTGGCATTATCCCAAACGTTCCTGCCAGTGGTGAGACAAGGAGACACAGGAAGCCTTGTCCAGCGAGACTTCGGTCGGTAAAGCCTGTAACTCCCAACGTGGTATTTTACTACAACAATCTTTTGCTTCTTCTCCTTCTGTTTGTGTTAAGTGTTTTCCTGTTGCCAACCGGTTTCCCCTCTGTAAAAATCCCAAGAAGAAATGGATTGGTATGGTTGAATGATCTCGTGTTTGATGCAAAAGAAATGGCAAATTGTTTTGAGAAAGCATTTTAAATGTTTCATAATTGATATATTGAGTATGGGGATGCGAGCTATAGCAAGAGCCATGTGAATTCAGGTGTACAGGGCATGGGAAGCCAAACCTTTTCAACAACAATACTCTGTTTGATCTTTTTCAGTCTTTTTGCCATTAAAAGTGGTTTCTATTCCATTATCTTCTCGTCGCCATCTCTCTGTCTCTCTGAAGTTCCTGATAATAACCTTTCAAGTTCAGGTTTGATTGCTCAATTTTAGTTCTTCTACTTTGTCAAAGTACTTTCAATTCCATCTGACAACTCTAAAACGAAGATCTGATTCAGCAGCTCAGGTTCAGGTACTACGTTCTCATTTTCTCCAACTCTTTTCTTTTTATGAGTTAATCATGTCTAAAACAAGTATTCTGCTTTCAGTTGATTTTTTTTTGATGTATATATATATATATATATAATTATATATAATTATGGAAATATCATGAATTGATCCACTATCATTTGAGAAAAGTCGATTCCTTGTTATCCCTGGTCATGATTTTACATATAGCTTGCGTATATAATTACTTCTTACTTTTACTTCTGGGTTCATTCAAATTTTCTATCAAGTGGATATTTATTTTCGGATAAATTAGTTAATGCAAGCAGAAAGCAACTCACATAAATAAATCTAATCCGAGTACTTGCAAGTTTAATATAAATCAAAACGGAAGTTTGACTTTACAACTCTTCCAACATTCAATTTTTTTTTTTAATTTTTTTAATTTTAAATTTCCTGTAAGCAAATTCACCCCTTGGATTTAACTTTCTATTCTATTTTCTTTCACTTTCAGTAGCAGCAATAGTAGTTGTGGGCAGCTATCTTCAATTAATCTGCGAACCACCAATACAATTTCTTGGTGCATAACTTATTTTGCTGTTTTTCAGTGCATAAAAACATTCGTAGTCCGAACTGGTGCCCCTGACATAACCAAATTTCCCCAAAAGAAAAATGAGGTGTTCAAAGTGAGTGTGTGTGACTTAATGGCTGCATGATTTTAGTGCAGGAATGGACTCATCAGAAAAATCATCCAATTCCAAACAATCTTCAAGGGCGCCACCGCTACCCAGAGACTCTCGTGGATCACTAGAAGTTTTTAATCCATCGACTTACTCAACCCGACCCACCAACCCATCATTTCGTCCCCAACCCACATGGCAAACTTTGATGGAACAACGCGAAAGTCCGGAACCGGAATCCGAACCCGCCAAGCTAATTTCCAAGTCGGGTCGGGCCGAAGAAATTACCACATGGATGGCCCTCAGGGACCCTGCCCCGCCACAACCATCCTCACCATCACCGCTGACGCAAAAAATTACCAATGATCAAGAAAAATCAACGGCCACTAAGCAATTATCAGGTGAAGTTGGAGTGGCAGCTCAACGGGCTGCAGAATGGGGCCTGGTGTTGAAAACAGACACTGAAACTGGGAAACCACAAGGGGTGGCAGTTCGGACGTCGGGCGGGGATGACCCAAATGGAAAACCAGGTACTTCTCAAAGAAACTCGATTAATTCAGTTCGGAGCTCCAGTGAAATGTCGGACGAAGGAGGCAAAGAAAGAGGGTTTCCTAGAGTTTCTGAAGATATAAAAGATGCATTATCGACTTTTCAACAAACATTCGTGGTGTCGGATGCTACCAAACCCGATTTCCCTATCATGTATGCAAGTGCCGGATTCTTTAGGATGACGGGTTATAGCTCTAAAGAGGTCATCGGCAGGAACTGGTAGTACACCAATAATGCTTCACATTGATATTTTTTTTAACTGCATTAACTGTCTTGAGGGTAATATTGACATGTCGTGGTGTTTCGGTTTTTTTTTTTTTTTGGGATGGATCAAGTCGGTTTTTGCAGGGATCGGATACGGACCCGGAAGATGTAGCCAAAATAAGGGAGGCTTTACAGGCTGGTCACAGTTACTGTGGAAGGTTGCTGAATTATAAGAAAGACGGGACACCGTTTTGGAACCTTCTTACTATTGCACCCATCAAGGATGAAGAAGGAAAAGTTCTCAAATTTATTGGGTTCGTTTTTTATTTTTAAATTTGTTTTTGATCTATAATTTGTCATAAGATAAAGAGGAAATGATAAACCAGTAGACTAAAGTTGTGAAGAAATGAGGTCTGTTCCAATTACTGAAACCTTTTTTGGCCAATTGATGTCCTTTTTTGGGATGCCCACATTACAATAATAGAGATTCAATACTTGAGGGTGATGGAATGTGGGCCTCTATTTCTGCTGCCAAAAATTGAAAATGAGAAGTGATACTGATGATCAACGCAATGTTTTCTACTGTCTGAACGAAACGGCGATGAATTGAATGAATTTCGCCTATTGATTAGTTCTTTTTGTCGTTGTTTAATTGTTTGCTGACTTGGCAGAATGCTAGTGGAGGTGAGCAAGCATACTGAGGGTGCCAAGGATAAGATGCTTCGTCCGAATGGATTGCCGGAATCTCTCATTCGATATGATGGTATTTACATATCTTATCGTGCCTTTATTTTATTTTTGTTTTTGTTTTTTTTTTTTAAATATTCTTAAATTTTAATTGAATCTATCTAAATTAATCAATTATTTATATTCCTTTTAGACAGTTAAGAACCTCCTGTAATGTATGGTGTATATTTAGTCTATTTATTATATTCATAATTTAATTGGATTCGATTTAATATTCACCTAAAAAGAACAACATTAAATCAAATTTTACATGATGTGATATTTGTCTAGTAAATATTTATAATTTTAAAAACAATTTATTATTTTATTTTATTATTCACTTAAAACTAATTGACATTCACTAATTTAAGTAAACTAGTCAACTCTATTGTTAATTTTAAAATAAAATCTTAATAAAAAAAGGGTACATTGTTGGAACTATTAGACATTCTAATTAATTATTTTAAATTGTATCTCAAGTGGTGTATGGATTTTATTGATTGAATAATAAATTTTATAATTTATAAAAGAATTAATTATTTTATTTTACTATTTATTCAACACACATCAAATAATTACATAATTGCTTAAACAACCTAGTATTCTTCTTCTTTAACATGTGTACTGTGCACTAGAGTGCAAATACGGTACCACGTGTTATAAAATTTCACCCTCGAAACACAGTTTTCTTCCGCCAAGCATGAGAACCTAGCATAATTGTTGTAAAAATAGAGAAGAAAAAAAAAACCACCCTTTAATTTTAAGCATATGTAATGCAACTTCAACCGCACGTAATTAAATCTTTAAATACTTCATATAGGAAATTGTTCTTTTAAAATTTTAATATATATATATATATATATAATGCAAATCAACTATGAAAACGTCATTATATTGTTGAACATGATGTGAATGTGATCCAAATATATAAATGACACGTAGTTGTTAATAGATCGTTTTTGAGAATTACTAACAAGCAAATTTTGGCAGCCCGCCAGAAGGAAATGGCTGCAAGTTCAGTGACTGAACTTGTGCAAGCTGTGAAGAAACCTCGGTCACTCAGCGAATCAACAAATCGTCCAAATTTCTTGAGAAAATCAGAAGGTGGTGGAGAAGAGGAAAGAGCAGGAGCCCTAGGAAGACGAAACTCAGAAAATGTGCCTCCTCTCAGACGCAATTCTCATGGCGGTCCAAGAACCTCCATGCAACGTATCAGTGAAGTTCCTGAAAATAAACAGGGAAAATCTGGTCGTCGTTCTTTCATGGGGTATATAATTAATTAAACACTACTTCAGCTTATAGAGAATAATAACAAAATATATTAAATGCTGTAAAATTAATATATGATTATTTATTTTTTGTGAATGCATATATGGGTTCAGGATGATTAGCAGGAAGAGTACTCAATCCAAGAATGATAGCTTTGATAATGTAGTTCTCCTTGATGATGATGATGAAGAGAGCGATGATGAAAGACCTGATAGTGTTGATGACAAAGTGAGACAGAAGGAAATGAGAAAGGGTATTGATCTCGCTACTACGCTTGAACGTATTGAGAAAAACTTTGTCATTACTGATCCAAGGCTGCCCGATAATCCTATTGTAAGATTTCTTCGTTTTGATAATCCGAGCTTGCAAATTGGTGAATAATAAGTGGCAAAATGTTTCATATTCTTAACGTTTTGAATTTTAGATTTTTGCATCCGATAGTTTCTTGGAGCTGACAGAGTACAGCCGCGAAGAAATCTTGGGTAGAAATTGCAGGTATGCTTCAAAAATTCTTGCGTCTGTGATATAAGTTTGAATTGAATTGAATTGAATTTAAGTCATAGAAAATATCTAGAATGCTTAATGAACAAGTATTTGATAGATAATATTTTTTTAACAAGAATCAATCTCGATGTATAGTTAACGAGAAAAATAGAATATGCGGTAAAACATATTTCCACCATAACGGGACTTTGGCAGGTGATTTAATATTATGAAATCTATCTCTGTTTGCTTGTGTTTCAAAATATAAAATACAAGACAACTTTCCCACATTAGTCAAAAATCTTCATCTGATTGGTTCAAGTGGTTCATTGCAAGATTTATTACAAAAGGAAAGAACTTTATTGGACATAGTACTGGATGCACCATAAGTGAATTGCACTGATTAAGCAAGCATGTGTGTAGCTTTACGAGTGTCTGCTCCGTTACATAGCTTTGCGTGTGTCTCACAGCACGTGACAACTCCTCCATTGGCCGGGAGGAGACAAGATAAGAAGGCCCGCGCCCCTTCATGCAAGGGAAAGGAAGGTTGCATGCACCTTTTTCGGCCAAAGCACCACCATGCATTAAGGAACTAGGTTTTCCCAAACAATACACTTTTTTGTCAACAATGCTTGGGGACACATTTTTATCATTATAAACAGACACGTCATCCAACGAGGCCTTAAATAACTCTATTAATACTACCCTTTTCGTGACATTTGACGAAAATCTTTATAGTTAGTGTGTGTAATTAACTTCATTAAGTGTTGAAAACCCACCAGTAATTATAAAATATTCTATGACACGAGAAATTATGAACATTATGCGGCAGTTGTTCTATTGTTTTCTGACAGGAATGTGAAAGGCAAGTTTTTCAATTTGGATATAACTGATGTCTAGAATTGTTGTAATTCAGTTGATTTATGGTGATTGTTTCAAATTTTATAGATTTCTCCAAGGTCCTGAAACTGATCCTGCTACTGTGAGGAAGATAAGGGACGCAATTGATAACCAGACCGAAGTAACTGTGCAGCTCATCAACTACACAAAAAGTGGTATGCTTTCTTGCTGTTGCAAATATAGAACATTTCATTGCATTCATTTTGTTTCAGGTATGGCAGGTTATATTTTACAACGTAGCTACAGCTGCTATGCTACATTTTGAATCATTCAGCTTATAATTATTTGTCCTTTGGATTTAATCCAGGCAAGAAGTTCTGGAACTTGTTCCATCTGCAGCCTATGCGAGACCAGAAGGTGCAGTATTAAGAGAAAAAATCTGATGTTATGGTTTATGACTTCTTTGTTAGCAAAAAAATCAGATGTCAGAGAAATGTAACTCTGTCCCCCTAATGGAAGAAAACTTTGAAGTAACTTTCTATTTGGGTCCATGAACAGGGAGAAGTGCAGTATTTCATTGGAGTACAACTAGACGGAAGCGAGCACGTTGAGCCGCTTTGCAACAGTATTCCAGAGGATACTGCAAAAGAGAGTGAAACACTGGTCTCAGTTCTCTTCTTTGCTTTTCATTTACATCATGAATTTTGCATTTCATTTTTGGCCGTACCTCGAAGTACCTAGTATAAGTTTTGTTTTAACACGTTAGCTTGATGAATATATATCATCAGGTGAGACAAACAGCAGAAAATGTTGATGAAGCTGTGAGAGAACTTCCAGACGCCAATTTGGTAAATGACCAATGCCAATCCACTACTCATTAAATGCTTTTTGGGTTACAATTGTGAATTTATGACAAGAGGTTTTAATACTGCAGAAACCAGAAGATTTGTGGGCAAATCATTCAAAGGTGGTTCACCCAAAGCCTCATAGGAAGGACAGTCCCTCTTGGAAAGCTATTCAAAAGGTAATCCTGAAATCCTTATCATAAAATGTGATGCACAAAAATTTGATAGAGAAGAATTAGAAAGAATACTGAGGTCATAGGTGCCACCACTTCTTGTTGTTCTATGTTCATATTACATATTGCATGTGCCACCTAGATGCCCTAATAGCTCTGTTGTCTTGATTGAACTCAAATATGAGAGGTTCAGGTCATCAAATCTTCGAAAATGGTTATAATTTATGCATGGTGTTGAATGTCTGTAACTTGTGGAATGGACACGAGATGGCAGTTGTACTAACTGGTTTATTTACAATTTTGTGGTCACTAATTGTGTAATTACATAACATTGCAGATTATTGATGGCGGAGAACAGATAGGTCTAAAACATCTTAGGCCAATTAAACCTTTGGGATCTGGTGACACTGGCAGGTTTGTTTGCTTTTCTCTTTTTCCTGCTCTGACCTCAACGTTAGATGTGCCTGAATCTTGGCAGTTTTGTTCTATCTCTTGGAAGTTTAATTAATTTATGAGAATTACTGATTTGCATGGCAGTGTGCATTTGGTTGAATTGTGTGGGACGGGCCAGTACTTTGCCATGAAAGCTATGGATAAGGGTGTTATGCTCAACCGCAACAAGGTATTCAAACTCGGCTGTCTAATCCTGTAAAATTAAATGACATACAGTTTGCATACTCACTCAGCTTTTTCAGCTTCCTCAGCATTCTCTAGTAGCTTTCAATGTTGTAGCTCATACACTTCTGTCACTCTTTGATATCCCTTTACATGGGTACTCCTTTGCTGCAGGTGCACAGGGCCTGTGCAGAGAGAGAAATTCTTGACATGTTGGACCACCCTTTTCTTCCTGCATTGTATGCTTCATTTCAGGTCACCCTTTTCTTCCTGCATTGTATGCTTCATTTCAGGTTAGAAAGCTTGATATCAATCTCAGGAATCTATAAAATTTAAATAATTGATAACTATAGGAGCTTTTATAACTATAGTAGGCATATGGTTTAAGTAAGCTTATGACTTTGAAAGTGAATATGAATCTTAGATACTTGAATTTTTCTATAAAATGAATTGATTGGAATTTTAACATTTGAATGTTTTGCAGACCAAAACACATATTTGTCTGATAACTGATTACTGCCCTGGTGGGGAACTTTTCCTGCTTTTGGACCGACAACCCCTGAAAGTCCTTAAGGAAGATGCTGTCAGGTCATTCTAGTTGTGCCGAACTTCATCGCAAGCATGGAATGCATTACTACTCATAAATTGCTTGTGAAATTCTTGATAGTCAATTAGTTGATCATTGCTTTTAATTTCATTTCAAGAAATTGCAAGTTAAAAGTGCCAACTTAACCATGCAAGAACCTTGTTTGTGTACTGCGCTCATGCTTGCTGCTCTCTTCTTCAGTTGCTTTTTTTTCCTACTTGTTTGTTTCTGTTTCTGTTTCTGTTTCTTTTTTTTTTGTTTTGTCAGACAAGGTGAAACCTAGTTACTTGCATGAATCATAATCTTGTAATCTATGTACCTAAACTGACATAAAGTTGTTGGTGATTGTAGATTCTATGCCGCAGAAGTAATTGTGGCATTGGAATATCTTCACTGTCAAGGTAGAGTTTAGTTGAATTATTTTATATTTTTTCCCACCTTAATTCATTCATTGTCACAGACAATTTTCTAATTCAAATGATTCAAACAGACTTTGTTAAGTCAACAAACAATCAATTAAAAGAAAATATCTTAGCCTAATTGGCTCTGCATAACATTGTCCCCGCCTCTGAAATCTGCAGCTGCCTAATTATACTAAAAAATGAATCTAACAATTTACAGTGCTGCTAGCATGTTTTATTGAGTCCTTTTGTTGTTTTACTCACAGGGATCATATATAGGGACTTAAAGCCTGAAAATGTTCTACTCCAGAGCAACGGACATGTGTCCTTGACGGATTTTGATTTATCGTGTTTGACATCTTGCAAACCACAGGTTTTCAGCTATATTAATTACTAGTTAACAACTTTCTCTTTTGCTTTTGCTCTGCTGGAGGGTGTGTTATATAACAGAAACCTGATATGCTTGTTCTGCTCTTTGCAGCTATTGATTCCGGCTATAAATGAAAAGAAAAAACACCAAAAAAGGCAACAGAATCCAATCTTTATGGCTGAACCTATGCGAGCATCAAATTCTTTTGTTGGCACAGAAGAATATATAGCTCCGGTTAGTGATTTTATATACACTCTTATGTCATCTTTGTTGTTACTTTTAAATTTTCAGCCTATATAGTTTCCAGGAGGTTATTTCCACTTCATTTCCTACAAGTGGAGACAAATTGCAATTCAATTTTCAAAATATTTTTTAAATATAAGATCCTTTTTCATTTTTTTTATTGAATTCCTACTGTATCCCATTCTTTGCAGGAAATTATAACTGGTGCTGGTCACACTAGTGCAGTGGACTGGTGGGCTCTTGGTAATTTATGTTCTTTCAAGAAGAGCAGCAACATTATCAGCTATAGAAGAAAGTTTTCTTTAGAAGAATGTTTTTCTAACCTTTTATTTATTTATTATTTTTAATTTCAGGTATTCTTCTGTACGAAATGTTTTATGGATATACACCATTTAGGGGAAAGACGAGACAAAAAACATTTGCAAACGTTCTTCACAAAGATCTTAAATTTCCATCAAGTACACAGGTAAGATCTTCCTGTCTTTGTATTTTAATCTTGCCCTCTAAAACTCCATATCAAAGAAATGGCATGAAATATTCTCCTTTCAGAATGCTCTTGTTAAGAATTAAATGAACTTATGCTGGACTTATTTAAACACATGGAACTTAAGGAAATTTTTAGCTGCTAGCCGTACAATCAAATTTTCCACGGCATTCATATTTACTCTTTCTGCAGGTAAGTCTCCATGCAAAGCAGCTAATGTACCGGCTGTTGCACAGAGATCCAAAGAACAGATTAGGTTCTCGTGAAGGAGCAAATGAAATTAAGAGGCATCCACTTTTCAAAGGCGTCAACTGGGCTCTAGTTCGCTGCATGGTAATTAACAACAAATTCCTTCTACAATTAGTACAGAAATAGATATCTGCAAACTAACTTTATATTGATGTAAACTTTTCTGAGATTTTTGAATTGGGAACTTATGTTCAGGACCCTCCCCAGCTTGATGCTCCTCTATTTGCGACTGATGCCGAAAAGGAAGATAAAGTTGTGAATCCTGAAATGCAAGATCTGCAAGTAAACGTTTTCTGAGAAGTCTCATTCTCTGTTATTTGTGAAGAAATGTGAATTATCGTAAATTCATCCCATTTAGTAGAGGACAAGAAGAGGCTCTGGATCAAAGAGCTGCTCAACTAGCCG
>JAXCLQ010000005.1:13325772-13340712 GCA_035584115.1 Cedrela odorata | reverse complement strand
AAATTTGTGGGTGAGAATTAAATTTCATGGCCAGAAATTTTCATAGAAATCATTAAAGTTGTGTGTGTCTTCTTGCTTCTTCTGCACAAACAGTAAGCCACCAACATGTTTATTGCCACAAACTATTCTGTGTTTAAATGATTCTTGTTCATAATACTTCAGACCCTTTTCTAGTAACTTTCTGGACACCATTTTTATCACTCTCTCTTTATTTTTTAAACGCTATCTAATCACTTTATTGTTATTTTTAATCATCTTCTTGTAACTTTCTCCTCACATTTTCATTAATTATGATATAATATTTATATCCTGTCTATTGGTATTGTGTTAAACAAAAATAATTTTGAACTCAATTCTTTTAATAATAGAGTTAGAAATTAAAATCTTGACTCAGACGCGAGTTATAATCATATCATCAATTTAATATATCTTTTAATATATTTATATAACATTTATGTACTATATACTCAAAAGCTTATTGATTTTATATTGAATATAATTAAATAAGATAAATATAATTATTTTTTAAATATAAAAAATATAAAATAATTAAATTATAAATAATTTAGTATGATATAATTATTTTAATAATTAATTATAAACAAATTTACGAATTAAAAATTTTAAATTAAATTCAATACAATTATTAATTATATAGTATTGTATTGTATTATTTAATAATTATATTATTTTATATTAATTTAAATTCATAATTCTCGCATT
Source organism: Cedrela odorata (assembly GCA_035584115.1). Taxonomy (NCBI): domain Eukaryota; kingdom Viridiplantae; phylum Streptophyta; class Magnoliopsida; order Sapindales; family Meliaceae; genus Cedrela; species Cedrela odorata. Next base: position 13,339,989 of record JAXCLQ010000005.1, on the reverse strand, counting down.
GATTTTGTATTGAGTTGACAAATCATATAAAAAAATTATCTTATCTCTTCGTAAATTTCATTAGATCAACTGAATAAAAAACAATAGGAACTTGATTGCAAAAATTCCTTTTGTCAAATTACTCAATGCCCCACAATTCTGTAATGTGATTTTGTGTTTTCGAGGGAGTTCCGTGCGCACGTGCAAGTAATAATCGCACTCTTCTTTTTGTAAAAAGAACCGTTTTTTTAGGTTAATGGAACTTCATGGTAATCATAGTTACCACTTCTGTTTACTGCTGCACTGTCACTGTACTTCACCACACCTCAGTTCACCGGCCGATCCACTCCACCATTAACTTGTTTTTGGATTCCCATTCTTCTGTCACTTTCTTTCTTCCTCCATTTTCCCGGAAAACCTCTCTGCTTCCCTGAAAATTCCCCTTCTTTCCAATCATCAAGAATATCCCACTTCTCATCTTTCTTTATCTTTAGAAAATTTCATTTTTGTTTTCCATTGAAAATCTCGACTTTCCCAGAAAATTTTCTTGCTACTTAGCAAGAGAATCCTACCTCTCTCTCTCTAAAGCTTCAATTCAATGTCGACAAGGGAAGTCTCAGCAATGATAAAACAAGGGTTCATATCCGACCCAACTCTCTCATTTTCACCGTCAAGAACCGCTGCAACCACGGCGTCAAGAATCTACTCACCCTCCTCCTCACCACCACCACCACCGCCACCGCCACCACAATTCCAACCCCAACGCCAACCCCAACTTACTGAATCGACTCAGCCCTTAACTCGCCCTAGTCATGCTCAGTCAACTCACCACCCAACCCTCTTCGACATGATGTCCCAAGAACACCTCCACGAGACTACCAAACCCATCAAATTACAATCAAGAATCTTTAAACTCTTATCAGAATTCAAGAACCCGAAATGCAATAGTAGAGAATCTTTCAGCTATCGTGGGCTGGGTCCGGGTGATGTGAGGCTCACAGTGGTAGGTAAAGATGGGTTTAGAGTGTGCATGGATGTGCACAAGAAAGTTTTAGCCGAGAGGAGCCGGTTTTTTTCGGAGAAATTGGCAAGAAAAGATAAAGAAAATAGAGAGATGTTGCATATGGTGGAGATAAGTGAGTGTGATGATGTGGAGGTATATGTAGAAATAGTGGTGTTAATGTATTGTGAGGACTTGAAGAGGAGATTGCTTGGTGAGAATCTTGATAAGGTCCTGGCTTTGCTCAAGGTATATGCATACGCTTTTATCATATGTTTACATATGTGCTTTATTTTGGCTTCACCCCCTCCTTAATTTCTTTGCTTTTCTTTTTAGTTGGATTTTATTTTATTGGTGGAAGAAAGGAAAATGGTGTTGGAATTTAATTCCGTTAATTTGGTGACAATCGATAATTTCATATTGTCGTTTTGAGGAATTGCATCTAAGTTTAGTTATTTTGGCACTGGAAAATTCTGCTGCTATTTTCTTCAAATGAGATATAGAATTCTGGTTTCATAGGCTTCCTTATCTATTTGCTGTGGGCTGAAATGGCTATATTTATTTAGACATGTGAATGTAGTATAAAGGGAATGATTTATGAATGAATTTTTGACTTCTCTTTACTCCTGACAACAAACCAATTCAAATGAGTCGAGTCCAATTCTTTACTTAGTTGGATTGAGTCGTAAAGCGGTAGAAACATGAAACAGAATTCTCTGTTTTCTTGCTTAATGAAATAAGTGCTGTGTCTGGCATATATGATTCATACTTACATTTACTATCAACAACAAAAGGAAGAAATTAGTGGCAAATGTCCTGTTGCTTTAACCATCCTTTTATTGCCCATATGCGACACAAGAATGTTCCTTTTTGCTCTCTCAGTTCTGCTGGAGTGAAATTCTGTTGGAGTGAAATTCTGTAATATTAATTTTCCATTGTAGGTGTCTGCAGCTATCATGTTTGACAAGGGAATTCTGTCATGCTTGGAGTATTTGGAAGCCGTTCCATGGTCCGTGGATGAAGAGGAGAAAGTCATATCTCTTCTCAGTCAACTTGAACTTCATGACTCAGCGAATGAAGTTCTGCAGAGAGTAACATCCGAACCTTCTACCTCTAGAAGGGCTGATGACATATTCTTGAAACTGCTAAATGGTGTTCTACAAGCCAAGGATGATAAAGCTCGTCGAGAAATGAAAACTCTAATTTCTCGGTTGCTTAGAGAAGATGCACCCGATTGTGACAATAGACTTGATGTATCTAAAGACACCCTTTATAGTCTCTGCCATAGATGTCTTAGCTCTCTTATCCTCTGCTTATCAGAAGCTACGTGCATGGATGATAGCAGGCGGGATCGGGGGGTTTTAATGGCTGAAATAGCTCGAGAAGCTGACAATATACAGTGGCTTGTAGATATCTTAATTGACAAAAAAATGGGTGATGAATTCGTAAAACTATGGGCAGATCAAAAGGAACTTGCAATTCTCCATTCAAAGATTCCTACCATGTATCGGCACGAGATCAGCACGATCACTGCACAACTATGCATTGCCATTGGGAGAGGCCGTATCTTGGTGCCGAAAGATACCCGGTTTTGTTTGCTATCCACATGGTTGGAAGCTCTATATGAAGATTTTGGATGGATGAAAAGGTCTTGTAGATCTATAGATAGGAAGTTGGTTGAGGATGGACTGAGCCAGACGATTCTCACCCTGCCATTGCTGCAACAACAAGCCATTTTGCTTAATTGGTTTGATCGATTTCTTAATAAAGGGAGTGATTGTCCCAATATTCAGAAAGCATTTGAGATTTGGTGGAGAAGAGCTTTCATCAGACAATATGCAGCAGAACAGGATAGTTCCCATTTGCAAATAACGGTTTGTGATTATAAAAAATAAACGGAATGTCAAATAATCTAAAGAAGTTCAAAATATATTTGTACATAGGAAGTGACATTTTTCTCATTGGTGAGCTTTATGTTCAATAAATTTCTGGTTTCTAATCCATGTGAATTTGTGTTTTTGATATTTTTTGAAAATTGTTATTTTAGATGCAGAGGACTTGTAAGTTTGTAACATGCATAGGATAAGAGCATTGGGGATAAACTAAATTTGTAAGGTATCTTTGGTTATTCTTATGATTAGCATTTATTATATTATAAGGGGTGTGCCTTCCCAATGTTTGCAATTGGACGCTACAGGATGAAAATTCGCTAGTATATTTTCTGTACGAAGATCTGAGGTGAAGATAAAGATGAATATAGTGGCAATGGCTGAGATTACAAAATGCACTTAGTTATAATGTTGTATGACGGCCACGCAGAATTTCTTTTGCATGGTCTGGCAAGTCATAGTTCTTTCTCACACTGAACTAAGGTTGAAACATTGAATTAACCGAAGTATTTTTGAGCCTAATCTGAAAATTCAATCATAGGAAAGAAGAGAAAAGTTTTAGGTCTTAAATTGACAATGCTACTAGAGATACCCTGTTACTATGCTGGCAAATGGAGTTATACTCAGTCTGTAACTCATGAATCAAATGATAAACTTTTAGAATTAAATCTATTGTCAAAAGAATGGAAAAACTGGTGAGATAAATGTTGTGGTCCTTAGCTCTTTCCCGTTCCTGTACTGGTCTTGATTTTAGGTAAATTCTGAATTAAATAGCAATAGACTAAAATTGGGTGGTCATCTTCAGTCATTTTTGGTGAAGCAGCTGCCTAGCTAATGGATATTAAGAGGAATTTGCTTATTCATTCCGCACCCTGTCTGTATTCTGCAAATCCCTATTTCTAAATCATGCAGGTTGGTTTTGGAGTTCAGTATAACACCTAGAGAGACTATTGCAGAAAAAATTAAAATTAGTATGTAGCATTAGATAAATATGAAATTAATATGTATGTTGCCTCATACATAACATAGGGCTGAAGAAATTACAAGAGCAGCAATTATACCAACATCATTAAAACTACAGTTCATCAAATGTACTTTTTACACAAATCACAAAAAGTCAAGAACCTAAACGTCCTTGTAAAATTTTCTGTAGACGAGACACTATAATCTTGCTGACAAGCTACTCCATGACAGCTGTTATAGGGCCAATTTCACAATGGGGCAGCACCCCTATGCTCAACAATGGGTAGAAAAAACTTATCAATCTAGATCCGAGAAAAAGATTCATTTACATCATCAATATATCAGGTGAAATATGCAAGCAGTCACTGTGCCATCCGGAAGAGACAATATCATATCTCCAGGCCAGAGTGCTTGACAATGATTTCAAATCCAATACCAGAAGCAATGTCACCAATTGCTACTAAAGGCATTTGAAGGGGGAAGGCGGATCTCCATTTTGATATCAGCTAATTTTACGAAACATCTTAGGAACAAAATTGGCATAGAAAACTATGAACTTGGATGCCTCTATGCAAAATCTTGCAACCTTCAGCACATTGGTTTGCACATTAACCATACTGCACAAAGCTCCCTACATTCTATTTTATAGTCTTGAAAATTCATTGAAATCAAGATATAATTGGATCTGGAGCCCCATATTTCGGCTTTGGAGGGACAGCATCTCTGTTAATAGGAAAAACACAGTTAGCCCCAATTGTGAAATAACATTCAGTGTATAAACTAGAAATCAGTGCTCGTTTCGTATACCGCAGCAATGACAAACTGGACATACATTAAGCTAAAGAAACTTAAAAAGTAAACCAAAAATCTCCTCCAACCACTATTCTCATAAGATGCAAAAGCAACTTAAAGCATGCGCGCTAATACTATATTAATGGACAGACTGCAAGTAGAGGCTCAGATTCCTTATTCCACTACTACTTTTTCATATCAATCTCCAATTAAAAAGATTGAACTCTGCGGGAAATAATATTGGTAGCTGCTTTACTCAGAGACATAAAAAACTCTTACTTTTATAAATGTGTCTAAATCTTGAAAATCATGTCTATGATTTAAATAAATGAATGCAGAACAGATCTAGGAGGAACCGGCTTAGCTTAATGATGAAGACACAAGAATTGAGATAGAAAAGGGAACCCCTAATTGTGCAAACCAGTCATTATAAATGGGGGAAAAGAAAGAAAGAAGTAATCTGACAAGCCAAGTCCTATAATATTTGAGCTACAGGAATCAGATCAAAATCACTGAATAAGAGAGGTACTGATGGCCAGTGCAGTTTTCCGGGGAAAGAAAATGCCTTGAATAACAATTAGAAAAGCCCAACCTCAAATCAACTGTTTATCACATCCAAAGGCACACCCAGAATAAAAAAAAAGGAAGAAAGCATTGGCTGACCAATTTAGCCAAAACACTAGAGAATTTTGATATGACAAACATTTAAATGGGCAATCACAACCACCAGTTGAATGATCTAGGTCATTTGATCAATCAAGCGGATAAATTCTAGATAGCCAATAATGATCTGGGCAAGTTTGATTAATCAAGAAGAAATAAATTCAAATTCTTATGCTAGTGTTCAAGAAAATAGAAACACCAAAGAAAGCCAGAACATGAGAGGAAAGAGGAACCGTGTGTTCTGTGCTATTCAAATGAATCATCCAAGCTCTGGTAAGCTATATGAACTTGGCTTGGGTAAACCATTGTAATATTCATTGTTCAGGTGAGTGATCAGAACGTCTTGAGTACTTAAAGCCGTTAACCAATTCCTAACATCCTAAATAATGCTAAGAAGAATTGAATGTGCCAAGTGTGGTATTTCTGTGATATGGATGAAATCATTAAACATGTAGGCTTTGTTAAGAATATAAGCTTACTCAGAACTACATAGCACGTAGCACACAAGTAAGGTCAAATTTTATGAACATATTCCCAAAATTCTGTAAAAGGCACTAAAGGTTCTGAGAAAAGCTCCATCTTCTTTCTCCCAGAATTCATTTCAGAAACTCTCTCAAGTTTTAAAAAAATTGTCACAAAGCTACCCGACAGACAAACTCATTGACTGACAGTTAAACTAGTCAAGTTTATTGTAATTTAGGGAAACCTTAAGAGGAGGTCAACAAAATTACCCATTTCTTAAATTTGTAAGTTACAAAAGCCTTTGTGCTGGTAGCATATTGGTAGCATACAGACATTAATATATATCGTGTGCTTACCTTTGTCTGACTTTTAGTATTCCAGTACTTTATCTACAATGGAATGCCCATAATGATGCATTCACTTGATCCCTCAATTTTGTTGTTTTCCCAAATGAAGCCAACATCAATACACTGTTGTCCATTTTTTGAATTCCAATTCTTGTGATTCCAAGTACTTCACCCTGTTATAACAATCAATCACATGTTATTCTGCATGCTACAAATAGCTGCACACTTAAACACGAAAGCGTACTTGCAACTTTTCTTGTTCAGGCAATAAATCACAATAAAACATTGCAAACAACTCACCCTAAACGTCATCAGCACTCCTAAAAGCATCATATGGCGTATGTCTATGCTCATGGCATGATTTTTCATGGATTCATTTATCTCATCAATTATGCATGTTCTTGCAACTTCAATTCCCAGAGTCTGCTGCACTTCAAATATGTGATTGCTGTTTGTTTTACGTCCATCAATTCCTTCAGTGCCCATGACTACTAGGAGGCCCGTGCTAAAATATGCACAAGACACAATAAAGAAAATTGGGAAATACACAACATAATAGAGATTCATCATAAATTCACAACACAAATACAGAACACTATTGAGACTGCTAACACCACTAACTACAAAAGTGTCCATTCATATCATGATTTTAGGATATATATCAAGCAATAAACCAGAAGTCACTGTACTCTTTCCTTGCTAACCTTTTTCTTTTCTTTTGTTCTGATTCTAGCATTTTTATATTCAATAAAGATTCCTAGCAGGATCAAAGAAAATGAAGAAATCTCAATTAATACAAATTAATGGCAGTCAAAGCATTTTTCAGAGTTCAAATAAAGTTGATGATATGAAAGTTGTGGCATGCCTATCAGTATCTGATAGTTAGGGTTCAAAGAGAATATCCTAGCAAGAAAAGTTTATTCTTTCAGTTTAGATCAACATTAAGGGCTTTAGCTTGGATTTGAAAAGTGGGCTACCTAAATAAGCATTTCTTGAGATTAAAATTAGAAATAGTGCAAAACAACAGTTCCAAAATAATACAAAACTTTTGTAGCAGCAAAACAGACACAACAATACAGTTTTGCAGACACAATAATCCTAGAAGATAAGGTCTACAATGAGAGACAAAAAATACACACCCACATGCAAACACATGCTTTACAATTTAATTGAGGACAAGAAAATCAGAAACTTTTGTCTGAGCAAAAGTACCCATAACTGCTATTTATAATCTTAGAAGAAAGAGGTTTATTTTTTTTAATACCAAATACCAATGAAAAGGTTGGACTACCACATATTAAATTCTCATAATGTAAATATCATGGCATTGTTTTCTTAGAGATAATTTCTTCTACGAGAGTTTTATATTCATAAAAAAAGAGATAATAAATTACATATTCTATTAACGCTTCCAAAGTTCTTATGCAACTATCAACTCTTTGGGTTTTGAAGCACATGATGTTGCACCCTCTTGATTATTCAAACAAATTATAAATGTCTTGATAACAAAATTTTACTTTTCCAAATGATATTCTTCAAAACAATGATATTTTACTTGTTCGTTTTGGATCTCATCTAGTACTTTGAATCATCGTATTTAGATTTATTTACAAAATAGATCTAAGACGTGCAAGCGTGAATTACACGAATAATTTAACTATTAAATATTACATGCCTTAAATAAATTTAAAAAATATATTATAACCCTTGAATATTTTTAACAAATCATTTAACACTCATGATCAAATTCTCTAATCTAATATTCATCCATCAATTATAGATAAATATCAAATCATTCACCCTTAAGATTGTATCTAAACTTAAAGGCAAAAAAAAAAAAATAATAATAATTTAAATACTCATGCACACACATATCTCATATACATGCACATTATTACATATATCACATATATATGTACTTTAATGAAATATGCATATATTATTATTAAATTAAAATGGGGCATACAACAATTACACAAAAGATCATAATCATAACACTTATGTCATGATCCACCCACATTTAAATAATGCTATTATTTTACAATTATTTCACAAATGTTCAAATGGCATTTTTAATTAAATAATATCAAACATTACTTATTCTAATCATATTTCAAAAATACAATTATACATACATCTCATATATTTTGACATGATATTATAATTTAATCAAATTAAATACAATATATGTTAAAAAATGCCAATATATGCATAAATTTCAGATTTGTGCGTTTATCATAATTCATCTCATAAATCATTATTCAATACATTTTTTTATTCACCTCATGAATTAATTTACCATGATTAATCAACATCCAAAATACATTAAGCACTTATGCATATAATTTCATGCAACTAACATTTTAATGACATTAAAATATTCATTTTTAGCATGTCATATTTTCAAACATTGCTAATATTCTAAAGCATGTCAAATGCACTCAATCATTAAAAACATTCAAACAAGCATCATGGAACACTTCCAATACATGTTATAAACAATTTAATATACTGATTTTAGCATTTACTAACTGAAATCAAATCAGTTTATTAGAAAACCAAAATCTGTCCCAAAACAATTTTAAGTACAAATTAGTTTTCATGATTATTTTAGGGCAAATAACACATATGCATGGCATATACTTTACTTCTAATGTAACAACCATGATGTTAGGACTTTATATTATATGTTTAACACATCTAATCACATTAAAATCACTGAAAAACAAAATTTCAACAATATTAAACAAAACAATCCATTTGCATGCATCATATCTAACTTAACAAGCAACCTATTTGCATGCATTTAGTCTAATCCATCAATCACTTTCAACCATTGAACTCACATGAATAGTATAACAATTATACTTGATTTAACACATGCAATTAGACCTGGAAAACCAATTTTTTAGATCACACATCAACATGGCCGAATCACATGCAAGAAAATTTTTGATGATCTCAATTTTACCCAATGAACAAACATGCTTATTTAACATGCATTTGATCAAATCAACACATCAATGCATTATAACATTTATAAACATCACATGCATGTTATAAGAATAGGAAAAACAATTGTTCTTAACCTAATTATCCACTTGGCTGAATCAACATGCAAACATAAGTGTTTAAAAACAGTTTTTGCACCATTTAATTAATATGCACGCTTTTCATGATTCAAATCACACTTAATCAACCATAATTAAGCATATAACACTTATACACATATTAGAACACATGATTAAAGATCTTGAAACAATTTTCAGACCAAATTCAATATCAAAACTGAGAGGCATTTGCAATTTTATGAACATCAAAAATAGATTTTTGACATTTTTAGCAAGATGCATGAACATTTCATAAACCATCTCTATTAGACATGCATGGATGCCACCCTAATATTTGTAACATCACAACATGCATATCTTAAAATATGGAAAACATTTTTCCAAAATGATCAAGCATGAGACTCGAATTTACACATGAACAAAGAACTTGAAAAAACCAATTTTTTTTTTTTTTTTTTTTTTTTTTTTTTTTTTATGAAATATCTCACATACAACATCATTCATGCATCCAATACACAAATAAATCATGGATAATCAGTTCTAAATAATAAAATTTGACATGCAAAGAGCTAAAAATGCTCTAATACCATTTTGAAAGCTCATTAAGAAACATGTATGAAAATTATGAATATCATAGAACACATTTTAACAAATGCATCTAAAAAAATTTCATAGATTAAACCATGGTAAAAATTCAAGCACGCAAAAATTCAAGGGAAGATTTAGGTTGTTACCTTGATGCTTGAGGATGTGAGGAAGATTGGATTTGAAGAACACAAGTTCTCCACAAATTTTCACCTTTGATGCACAATGAAAGGGAGAGGTTTTGTGAGGAAAGTTGAGATAGTTTTTTTCTTTCAATTTTTAAGTGTTTTCACACTTAAAAAATGTGAAAGACTTTGGTTTATAGTTAGGGCTGGTTTGCAAATATTTTATTTGCATGGAGTTCTTGAAAAATCTAATTTTGAAAAAAAATTACCCTGTCCTTTGCAATTTAATACTTGGACAATCACTTATTATCATAAAGGCATGCAAACTACATTAGTTTGCATTTTTAACTTCTAGTTATTTATTTTGAATCCTTTAACTTTTAAAGGATTAATATTTAATCTCTAATAAATATTTTTAAGTAATCTCTCAATTAAAATAATTAATTCGATTAATTATTGTAAGGCTATTTTAACTCTTAAAATACCTTATTTAATTTTATGTAACATTTACATAAAATAATCAAAATTCTTATTATTTTAGGATGGTGTTAGCCTCTTTTTAAATAATATGTACTCTCTCACATCAAATATTCATTTGACTTTGTAGGACACCATGAATTAGCCATGTCTCAGTTTTAGATTTCATCCAAAATTAATTTCAAAATTATTAATTATAACTGACATCTAATAATATGCCATAGCCTTGTAAAACGCGGCGAGTTTAATAACTTTATCTAATCTCATTTTAATGTAAACTATTATATTTGTCATATAGGTAATATCCTTCCGTCGTCTATATTCTTATCGAGTTTGGATTCACAGATGTCAAAATCTCGAACTCGATTTTTTTGTGAACTACCGATCGCTATGTTCGAAATTCGTCATCTCAAACTTTTTTGTATGACTAACAATCACTCTGGCCAAAGATTTATTTTTTCGACATTTATCGACGCTCACCTTAAGAACTTGGATACTAATTGAGTTAGCGAGTCAATGGATCCCATCTTGATCATCGTTCGTTTTCGCATACGAACAATGCATAACTAAATCAGTTTATTATATGTGGTATGGCTAGCCTCACACATATATACCATATGAACCATACGGGTCGAAACCGAATTCAACCACGATGTTTTAAGTCAAAGGATTACATCGTACACTAATATGACCAAACAATTAATATTTGACATCATGTTATTTCATGTAATTTATTGTTTACTTTGGTCATGTTCGATAAACAGTTTTCTAACGATTATTCCACAATAATGCCCCAATAACATAACTATTATCGTCATCCAAACTTATATCAACTTTTTTATATCTTTTCAAAAGCATTCAATGTGCTTACTATACAAAATTATTGTCCAAATAATATATTTTCTGTAGGGGACGATTTTCATAAGAATATTTACTTTAAATGTCTTATCCGGACTTATCACATTTATAAATTATTTACAGCATGTATAAATAGTTAAAATAACATACAAATATGAATTAAAAATAATTATTTTATTTGTTAAAAATAATAAATATCTGATTATAAATTAAATGCTAAGAAACCTACAACACGATTGGTTTCTAGGGCATATACATTAACATAAAATGTTGTCAGCATTTAGAAGATCAGTTGATGAGGACAGTAGCTTTTGATTGGGAAGCTTTCCATCTAAAACAATTTAAACCATTTTCAGACCCCAGCTTGTGTGCACTTCAAGGTGACAATGCATAAACCTTCACACACATCATCCTCATCATCATTATCAACTTAAATCAAGTTAAAGGAAATGAAAAATATAAGAAATCGTATATTTATTTAAGGAAAATTTTCTAGACTCATAGAATCACTAATTCATTAAATTTATATATGTATCTATTCTGCATTTTGGTGTCAAAATTAGCAAATAACAAGTATCAATGATATTCACCCACTTGAATTATCTGCAAGGAACTGAATTGCCACCCAACCATTGGAGGGAATGCCAATAGTGTTCCTTTCAATAGGAACAACAAGATTGAATTTTTCAGGGTCTTTACTTGGATCAAAATTTCCAAAACCTTGGCCAACAACGAAGAAATTGGACCCATGAAAGTGAAGTGGGTGGCTTTCAGCACCAAAAATGTTAGTATCTTGCATAATTAGCTCCATACTATTGTGAAAAGGAAGAACCATTAGGATTTGCATTGAACCACTCTCCTGCAAATTACTTCAAGCATTATATATAATCCCAGTAGCAAATTAAATAGTTGTAATTACTGAAGATGATGGGAACTTCCTTGTAAGGTTTAGTAAATGGAAAAGGAATGCCACGCTTGGAAAGAATAATGATCGAACCATAGAGAGTTGATCTTAGCCATGATATGTGAGCATGCCATCATAATGTACCTCTTTATCCAATAATGGTGAAGTAGTAAGCGTAGCTTTGCCCTGTTTGAATGAGGCATTGAATTATATATGCTGGTTCGTTCGCCCATCCACTTCGTGTATTATCTTTGTAATAATATTTTAAAGTTATAAATTATTTAATTCTCTTATTACATTCGATGGAGGTTACGATTTCTAAATTCAAAATTTTAATTATGGACATTAAAACTAATAGGAGTTATAAATCTTTTAAATTTAAATTGACTTTAATTTTTGTTTTAAATACTTAGGACTAAATACTACTTTATAAAGGGTGTTATTTCTTTGTGCAAAATATATTTTCACAATTTATATTACTTACTAAATTTCATAAACTATTTTCTTGCAATTACAATTTTCAAAACTTGGTATTTTCTTCTTGGTTATTGTGCTCATTAAAGAAGAGTGATTGCGAGTTAGGGTTTTACCTTGGAGTTAAAGAGATCCATTAATACTCGCACAAGGGAAGAACTTTTTAACTTTAAGATAACAAAACATGTGACTCCCATTTTAAGGCCAAATTTTTCTGATTACTTTTCTCTTAATTTTTAACTATATTGTTAATTGTTGATTTCATAACATAGAGTAAATTAGTTAATTCATATTATTTCCATAACACTTGCTGCCAAATTCCATGTTTGTTCCAAAGAAATCATAAATTGTTATGCTGCTATGTTTAACTTAAAGAGCAAATATTATTTGTTATCTTAAGTGTATATTTGTACCATTGGATAGAGATATTGTTTTGAATATGGTTAACAACTTTGATAAGAAGTTGGTCACCCTTCCTTGCTACAATAGGAGGCTTTGGAAATTGCCCATTTACAGAGCAATAGTCTTGGTGTGGCATAGACGAGTTAAATTTTGCAATTTGATCTAAAAAATATGTTGATAATATGTTAAAAAGTTGTAAACAATCGCATGAAAAATTACTTGTCTAAACTAAATTACACATACATCAAACTTGTGGTGCTCAGTGTTGGCAAGTGCAGGCTCAACAAGCAGACACAAGTAGATAAAAGAGAAAACAATTTCTAGAAATGTTGGTGACTTAGAAGAGAAGCACCCATGTCTCTTTCTTTTGTTTCTTTTAGTAGATAAAGTTAAAAGAATCCGAGTGCTAAAGTTAGAACTACTTGTGAGTCTGTATTCCTTAAAGCTTATATGGTTATACATATGCAGTAGGTGTAGGGTGTACGTTTTGTTGATTTAGGAAATATAAATTCATAGTTTAAAGTGAATAAAAAAGAATAACATCTTGATTAGTAGCTACTTTGAGGCGGAATAGTTGTTAGAACAACTTTAGTTGTCAAAGGTAATCAATTTCTCTAACCTCATTTTTCTTCAAGTTAAAACTCATTATTTACAAATTAATAAACCTGTATGTCTTAATAGTTCCCGATAATAGATTGATGTGGATGTGATTCAACTTCCATTTCTCTTTTGCAATTTTGAATAACAGAAAACCTTTGTTGCAGGAAGCTGAGCTGGCAAGAAGTTGCTGATTTGGCAAGATTAGTTTAGTTAGTTAGCCAATGTATAGATTGATAAAACAATGCGTTTTGGTTGTTAAATTTATAATTCTAATCTTGTAACTGAAAACGAGAGGTCGATGTAGAAATCGATATTGCAGAATGAAAGAAAAACATAGAGTGATTCTCTTTTTCATTCTTGATTGTTGCTTGTTCTTTCTAGAAGAAAATTTCACACATTGTGTTAGCTTAAAGTTTCATTCATAAATTTCTTTCTCTGTTTGTTTTGATTACTGAAGTTTGGCATTGGTTATTCTCTCTGCATTCTTGCTGGTTGTGGTTGAGTTTTTGAACAATTAGTATTAGAGCTTCATAAGAATCTGCATAATGATTTTTTTGAAATTTTCAATTGAGAAATTTACAGGTGAGAATGACTTCAATCTTTGGAAGATGAAGATGAAAGCCTAC
>JAXCLQ010000005.1:13294594-13318785 GCA_035584115.1 Cedrela odorata | reverse complement strand
AAAATATTCTTATCTTGTTTTTAATATCTTACTGATATTGCCGTTTGGTGTACCCATTGATTCTGTCATCATCAAAGTAAAAAATAGTGGAAAACACTAGAAAACACTAGAAAATTTTGAAAACAAACAGCTAACTATTCTTTTCAATAAATTTTATCGAGCCAAACAAATAACACTCAATGAATTTTGTTGAGATAGATAGAATGAATATGAATTTTGTAAATCTAGACAAAATTCATTAAGATTATAATTAAGTCTCGATAAATTTCATTAAGATATTCATAATGCATTTTCAGAATATATATAAATTTTGTAAATCTCGACGAAATTTATTGAGAATATAATCAAGTCTCGATGAATTTCATCTAAATTTTCAGAATACATATCTATTCTAGAAATAAATTATGTAATTCTCAATGAAATTCATTAAGAATATAATTGAGTTTTGATCAATTTCATTAAAATTTCTAAAATTTAATAGAATTAAGAAATAAATTTTTTAAGTCTCAATAAATTTTATTGAGATTTACAAAATTTTATTGTAATCTAATTGGTCGTGATGATTTGCATCATCTCCTTCATCAAAATTCATTGAGATCATAAATTTCGGCTAGGTTAATAAGGCTTTGAAGTTTCTTAACCCTCGATAAAATTTTATCGTCTCTCGACCAAGTCGTCGCTTATCAAAATTTTAACTTTTATCTTCTCCTATTTTAGCGACATTCATGGCTTATTACTAATAATATACACTCAACTATGTAATATTTGCATATTTTACTTAGATGCTACAAATCATAGATTTTACAGATGATTTTAAGAAAACGTACCAATTATATGGAGGAATATATGTTTTAAAATTTTCTTCTTGATTATACGGTTTTTGGAATGTAAAGCTGAACGAAATTTGTCGACGGTTGGGGGGCAATAAAACTGATTCTTTCGTTCGGGTGAGAAATGAAAAAATAGAGATAAAATGGTTACGAAGTTGTGTTTCGATCGTAAATATTTGGTGAATTTAAGTTTGCCACAAACACGGCCATTTCTGTAAAAAAAAACCCTTTTTTCTTCCTCCACTTTCCCGCAAATTCTCTCTAATTCCCTGAAAATTCGCTCTCTTTACAACTACTCATCTTTTTTTGTCTTTGGAAATTTTCATTTTTGTTTTCCATTGGAAGTCTCAACTTTCCCAGAAAAATTTTCTAGCGAATTAGCAAGAAAATCCAACCGCCCTCTCTCTAAAGATTCAATTCAATGTCGACAAGGGAAGTCTCAGCAATGATAAAACAAGGGTTCATATCAGACCCAAAACTCTCATTTTCACCGTCAAGTAACGCTGCAACAACAGCGTCAAGAATCTACTCACCATCCTCCTCACCACCACCACCTCCACCACTACAACCCCAACCCCTACTTACTGAATCGACTCAGCCCTTAACTCGCCCTAGTCATACTCAGTCAACTCAGCACCCAACCCTCTTTGAAATGATGTCCCAAGAACACCTCCACGAGACTACCAAACCCATCAAATCACAATCAAGAATCTTTAAACTCTTATCAGAATTCAAGAACCCGAAATGCAATAATAGAGAATCTTTCAGCTATCTTGGGTTGGGTGTGGGTGATGTGAGGCTCACAGTGGTAGGTAAAGATGGGTTTAGAGTGTGCATGGATGTGCACAAGAAAGTTTTGGCCGAGAAGAGCCGGTTTTTTTCCGAGAAATTTGCGAGAAAAGATAAAGAAAATAAAGAGATGTTGCATATGGTGGAGTTAAGTGAGTGTGATGATGTGGAGGTATATGTAGAGACAGTGGTGTTGATGTATTGTGAGGACTTGAAGAGTAGATTGCTTGGTGAGAATCTTGATAAGGTCCTGGCTTTGCTCAAGGTATATGCATATGCGTTTATCATATGTGCTTTATTTTGGCTTTTCCCCCATTAATTTCTTTGCTTTTCCTTTTAGTTGGATTTTGTTTAATTGGTGGAAGAAAGGAAAATAGTGTTTGAATTTTTCTTCTTTCTTTTTGGTTTCAATTCTATTAATTTGGTGACAATAGATAATTTAATATTGTCCTTTTGAGGAATTGCATCTAAGTTTAGTTATTTTTGGCACTGGAAAATTCTACTGCTATTTTCTTCAGATGAGGCATAGAATTCTGGTTTCATACGGTTCCTTATCTATTTGCTATGGGCTGAAATGGTTATATTTATTTAGACATGTGAATGTAGCATAAAGGGAATGATTTAATGATTTTTTGACTTCTCTATACTCATGACAACAAACCGATTCAAATGAGTCCAGTCCACGTCTTTACTTAGTTGGATGAACTCCTAAAAGGAAGAAATTAGTGGCATATCTCCAGTTGCTTTGACCATCCTTTTATTGCCCATAGGCAAGACAAAAACGTTCCTTTTTGCTCTCTCAGTTCTGCTGGAGTGAAATTCTGCAATATTAATGTTCCATTGTAGGTGTCTGCAGCTATTGTGTTTGATACGGGGATTCTGTCATGCTTGGAGTATTTGGAAGCTGTTCCATGGTCTGTGGATGAGGAGGAGAAAGTCATATCTCTTCTCAGTCAACTTGAACTTCATGACTCGGCGAATGAAGTTCTGCAGAGAGTAACATCTGAACCTTCTACCTCTAGAAGAGCTGATGACATATTCTTGAAACTGCTAAGTGGTGTTCTACAAGCCAAGGATGATAAAGCCCGTCGAGAAATGAAAACTTTAATTTCTCGGTTGCTTAGAGAAGGTGCACCCGATTATGACAATAGACTTGATGTATCTAAAGATACCCTTTATAGTCTCTGCCATAGATGTCTTAGCTCTCTTATCCTCTGCTTATCAGAATCTACGTGCATGGATGATAGCAGGCAGGATCGGGGGGTTTTAATGGCTGAAATAGCTCAAGAAGCTGACAATATGCAGTGGCTTGTAGATATCCTAATTGACAAAAAAATGGGTGATGAATTTGTGAAACTATGGGCAGATCAAAAAGAGCTTGCAATTCTCCATTCAAAGATTCCTACCATGTATCGGCACGAGATCAGCAGGATCACTGCACAACTATGCATTGCAATCGGGAGAGGACATATCTTGGTGCCAAAACATACACGGTTTTCTTTGTTATCCACATGGTTGGAAGCTCTATATGAAGATTTTGGATGGATGAAAAGGTCTAGTAGATCTATAGATAGGAAGGTGGTTGAGGATGGCCTAAGCCAGACGATTCTCACCCTGCCATTGCTGCAACAACAGGCCATTTTGCTTAATTGGTTTGATCGATTTCTTAATAAAGGGAGTGATTGTCCCAATATTCAGAAAGCATTTGAGACTTGGTGGAGAAGAGCTTTCATCAGGCAATATTTGGCAGAACAGGATACTTCCCATTTGCAAATAACTGTTTGCAATTATAAAAAATAAACGGTATGTCAAACAATCTAAAGAAGTTCAAAACATATTTGTACATATGAAGTGACATTTTTCTCATTGATGAGCTTTATGTTCAATATATTTCTGGTTTCTAATCCATTTGAATTTGGGTTTTTAATATTTTTTAAAAAATTGTTATTTTAGATGCAGAGGCCTTGTTTATAACATGAATGGGATAAGAGCATTGGGGGTAAACTTAATTTTTGTAAGGTATCTTTGGTTATTCTTATGATTTGCGTTTATTATATTATAAGGGTTGTGTCTTCCCAATGATTGCAATTGGATGCTACAAGTTGAAAATTTGCTAGCATGTTTCTGAATGAAGATCTGCAGTGAAGAAAAAGATGAATATAGTGGCAATAGCTGAGATTGCAAAATTCACTTAGTTATAATGTTGTACGGCAGCCGCATAGAATTTCTTTTGTATGGTCCGGCAAGTCATAGCTCTTTCTCACACTGAACTGAGTTTGAAACATTGGTTCACCGAAGTATTTTTTAGTCTAATCTGAAATTTCTATCATAGGAAAGAAGAGAAAAGTCTTTGTTAGGTCTTACATTCACAATGTGAGAAGAGAGACCTATAACTACGCTGGCAAATGGAGTTATAATCATTCTCGACTCATGAATCAGATGATCAACTTTTAGAAATTTAATGTATTAACAAAAGAATGGAAAAACTTGAGATAAATGGCATGGTCCTTGGACTCATGTCCACTCCTGTACTGGTCATGATTTCAAGTAAATTCTGAATTAAATAGCAATAAATAAAATTGGGTGGTGATCTTCAGTCATTTTTTTTTTGGTGAAACAGCTGCCTAGTTAATGGATATTAAGAGGAATTTACTTATTCAATCCGTACCCTGTACTCTGCAAATCTCTATTTCTAACTCATGCAGGTTGGTTTTGGAGATTAATATTGCACCTGCAGAGGCTGTTATAGAAAAATGTAAAACTGATATGTAGCCTTAGATCACTAAGAAATCGATACCCACTAGAGTCCACAAGACCTGAAACTCGTAAGAATTACAGTTGCCTCATACATAACATAGGGCTGAAGAAATTACAAGAGCAGCAAAAAATTCCGGGGTGAAATTTATAGCTATATCATTAAAAGTACAGTTCATCAAATGTGCTTTTTACACAATCACTAAAGGCAAAAGCCTGGATGCCCTTGTAAATTTTTTTTCTGTAGATGAAACACTATAATCTTGTTGACAAGCTACTTCAAGACGCAGCTGTTAAAGTGGACTAATTTCACAATGGCGTCTCTGCTCAACAATGGGTGGAAAAATCTTATCAATCTAGATCCGGGAAACAGGTGCATTTACGTCATCAATACATCAGGTGAAATATACAAGCAGTCACTGTGACATCCAGAAGAGACATTATCATATGTCCAGGCCAGAGTGCTTAACAATGATTTCAAATCCAATACAATAGAAAACTATGAACTAGGATGCCTCTATGCAACATCTTGCAACCTTCAGCACATTGGATTGCACAGTAACCATACTGCTCTCTAATGCTCCCCACATTCGGCTTCATAGTCTTGAAAATTTGCTGAAGTCAAGATATAATTGGATCTGGAGCCCCATATTTCAGCATTGGAGGGACAGCATCTCTGTTAATGGTTAAACACAATTAGCCCCATTTGCAAAATAAAATTTGTGTATAAACTGCAAATTAGTGCTCGTCTAAAATACTGCAGCAATGACAAACAGGACATACATGAACCTAAAGAAACTTAAAAAGTAAATAAAAAATCTCCTCCAACCACAATTCTCGTAAGATAAAAAAGCAACTTAAGGCATGCACGCTAATACTATATTAGTGGACAGTCTCCAACTGGAGGCAGATTCCTTATTTCACTACTATTTTTTCATCCAAGTCAAAAGAATGAACTCTATGAGAAAGAATATTGGTAGCTGCTTGACTGGTAGACCTAAGAAACACTTCTTTTGTAAATGCGTCTAAATCTTGAAAATCATGTCTATGATTTAAATAAATGAATACAGAACAGATCTAGCAGGTACCAGCTTACCTTAATGATGACAAAAGAATTGAGATGGAGAAAGGGAACCCCTAATTGTGCAAACCAGTCACTAAAAATGGGGGAAAATAAAGAAAGAAAGAAATAAGTAACCTTACGAGCCAAGTCCTATCAATATTCGAGCTACATGAAACAGATCAAAACCACTGAATGAGAGTGGTACTGATGGCCAGTGCAGTTTTCCAGTGAAAGAAAATGCCTTGAAGAACAATTAGAAAAGCCCAACCTCGTATCAACTGTTTATCACATCCAAAGGCACACCCAGAATTTTAAAAAAGAACATGTTGGTTGACCAACTTAGCAAAACACTAAAGAATTTTGACATGACAACCAGTTAAATGGGCAATCACAACCACCAGTTGAATGATCTAGGTACGCTCGATCAATCAAGCAGATAAATTCTAGATAGCCAATAATGATCTGGGCTAGCTTGATTAATCAAGCAGAAATAAATTCCAATTCTTATGCTAGTGTTCAAGAAAATAAAAACATCAAAGAAACCCAGAACATGAGAGGAAAGAGGAGCCATGTGTTCTGTGCTATTAAAATGAATGATCCAAGCTCTGGTAAGCTATATGAACTTAGATTGGGCAAGCTAATGTAATATTCATTGTTCAGGTGAGTGATCAGAATGTCTTGAGCACTTAAAGCTGTTAACCAATTCCTAGCATCCTAAATGATGCTATGAATAATTGAGTGTACTAAGTGTGGTATTTCTGTGAATATGGATGAAATCATTAAATGCGTTAGCTTTGTTAAGAATATAGGCTTACTCAGAAATAACTCAAACTACATAGGACATAGCACACAAGCAAGGTCAAATTTTATGAACTTCATATATTCCCAAAATTCCGCGGAAGGCACTAAAGGTTCTGAGAAACACACCATCCTGTTTCTCCCAGAATTCATTTCAGAAATTTTCCCGGAAGTTTCAAAAAAATTGTCACAAAGCTACCCTACAGAGAAACTCACTAACACAATTAAACTAATCGAGTTCATTTTATTTTAGGGAAACCTTAGAGGAGGTCAAACAAATTATCCATTTATTAAATTTGTATGTTATAAAAGCATTTGTGCTGGTAGCATATTGTTAGCATGCAGACATTAATATATATCGTGTGCTTACCTTTGTCTGACTTTGAGTATTCCAGTACCTATCTGCATTGGGATGCCCATAATGATGCATTCACTTACTCCCTCAATTTTGTCATCCCTTCCATTTACAGAAGCATTGAAAAGGTGATCTGACGTCTTCTCAAATGAAGCTAACATCAATACACTTTTGTCCATTTTTTGAATTCCAAATCTTGTGATTCCAAGTACTTCACCCTGTTATAACAATCAATCACATATTATTATGCATGCTACTAATAGCTGCACACTTAAACATGAACACGTACTCCAAAGTTTCGTGTTTCAATTTCAGGCAATAAATCACAATAAAACATCGCAAACAACTCACCCTAAATGTCATCAGATCTCCTAAAAGCATCATATGGCGTATGTCTATGCTCATGCCATGATTTTTCATAGTTTCATTTATCTCATCAATTATGCATGTTCTTGCAGCTTCAATTCCCAGAGTCTGCTGCACTTCAAATATGTGATTACTCTTTGTTTTACGTCCATCAATTCCTTCAGTGCCCATAACTGCTAGGAGGCCAGTGCTAAAATATGCACAAGACACAGTAAAGAAAATTGGGAAATACGGAAAATGATAGAGATTCATCAAATATTCACAACACAAATACAGAACAATACTGTGACTGCTAACACCACTTAACTACAAAAGTGTCCATTCATATCAAGATTATAGGATATATAAATCAAGCAATAAACCAGAAGTCACTGTACTCTTTCCTTACTTAACAGTGGTTATAAACGAACCTTTTTTTTTTTCTTTTTCAGATCATAGCATTTTCATATTCAATAAAGATTCCTAGCAGGATCAAAGAAAATGAAGAAATCTCAATTAATACAAATTAAAGTCATTCAAAGCATTTTTCAGAGTTCAAATACAGTTGATGACATGACAGTTGTAGCATGCTTGCCAGTATTGATGTTTAGGGTTCAAAGAGAATATCCTAACTAGAAAAGTTCAATCTTTCATTTTAGATCAATAGTAAGTAATGGCTTTAGCTAGGATTTGAAAAGTGGGCTACTTAAATAAGCTTTTCTTGAGATTAAAATTAGAAACAGTGCAAAACATCAAAAATAATACAAAGCTTTTGTAGCAGTGAAACAGACACAACAATACAGTTTTGCAAGCACAATAATACAAGAAGATAAGGTCAACAATGAGAGACAAAAAATACACACCCACACAAGCAAACATATACTTTACAATTTAGTTGAGGAAAAGAAAATCAAAAACTTATGACCGAGTAAAAGTATCCATAAACGCTATTTATAATCATAGAAGAAAAAAAGTTTATTTTTTTAGTACCAAATACCAATGAAAAGGTTGGACTACCGCATATAAAATTTTTATAATATACATATCATGGCATCGTTTTCTTACAGTGATAACTTTATCTACAAGAGAGTTTTATATTTATAATGAAGAAATAATGAATCACATATTCTAAAGCTCCCAAAGATTCTATACAACTATCAACTCTTGGGGTTTTGAAGAACATAATGTTTTTACCCTCTTGATTATTCAAACAAATTATAAGTGTCTTAATAACAAAATCTTGCTTTATCTTCCACCATGATATTCTTCAACACAATGATATTTTACTACATCCATATAATGTGTAACAACTTGAGCCCAATAACCAAGCAGATATTGTCCGTTTTGAGAGCACAAACTAGCACAATTTTATTCTTTCGCTAATGATGTGGGATGTGACATAGTACAAAATTCAAATTCAAGATGAACAAACACATCACCAAAGTTTGCATTGAGAACAAAAACGACAAAATGAAGCACATGGGTGTATAAAATGAATTTCATCTAAAATGTTGCTTAAATGGAGTAGAAAGAGTAGAATCTAGTTTAATTTCAAAACAAACTAACCCTTCCACCAACAATCGATACTTTTTCTTATCTCCATTTTCTTTCACTTTCTTTTTCTCCTTTTCTTTCTCCGCAATAACAACACGTTCAACAGTTTTTTTGCCCTTCCAAAACACAAAGACAACAAAGTAAGATAGCATATTCTCTCAACAGTTCAAAGAGAAGATAAATATGCAGCATTATCAATAACAGAACAATTACTGAAATGTCCAAAAGTCTCACCTTTACTATAACCATTGGAAGCACATTTTTCAGGGAATGGAGTTCAAAATGAATTTTACTTTTGTCAGCCGTAGGAAAAATTTCCAACTTTCTGAAATCCAAAACCTTGATATGCTGCAGATTACATGACCATGTTAAAAGATGTCAAGAACAGAAAAAATTCTGAAAATTGAAAACCATTGATGAAAATCTCTACCTGTTGCTTCAATTTGATTTTTGGAGATTGTAGAATTGATTCTTTCACAATATCGGCATTGATACACAAATGTGCATCCTGAATTGTTTCCATGTCAAGCGCGACAACTATTGATGCTAATCTTGAAGTCATTACAATCTTGATACTCTTAGCTACCTGCAATACAATGAGAAGGTTGAAGAGGTAGATGAAAATCAACTTAACAGAGAGAAAGTTGGAGGAGATAAATTCATGTACTTACATCAAGAATATAAAAAATGGAAGCAAATAATTGACTAGCAAATGACCTCTACAACTGTTAAGGTAAAAAAAATCACGTTTAAGAGATCCTCAAGGTCTGTGACAAGAAAAAGATACAGAAATTACAATAAGTGATTCTTTATCAAATTAAACCAGTAATGTGTTGGAATCAATAAAGCCTCGTATTTTAATTTCACATTCATACAAAAGAGATACAGAAATTACAAGAAACAATAATTACAAAAGAAAAGGTAACTGAAATTTTTTTTAAAGAACTAATTATATACCTGCCCTAGAACAGTTTTCTCAATTCGACTTTTCACTACCCGTGCAGAATTCTCATTATCATCACACTTGAGTTCTGCAGTAATTATAGGCGTGCTAATCCTTTTAGCTCCATTAATTATTTCTTTGATACGGGGAACTCCTTGTGTTATATCTAAAATATAGAGTTAGAGAACACACTTATATGCACTTTATATTTAATCCAGCAAATGGCTGAGGCATAAAATTATGTAAATAACTAAGATCATTCAAAATGAATGAAATCGAGGATACTCATGCTTGCGACTCCAGCAAAGTGAAAGGTTTTTAATGTCATTTGTGTCCCTGGCTCGCCAATACTTTGAGCTCCAATTGCTCCAATTGCAGTTCCAGCTTCAATTTTTTTCAAATGATAACGAGAGAAGCAGGTTTCCATGAAAACCTAACATAGTTAAAGAAAGAGTACTTATTATGCCCAGATCATAATAAATTAGAGAAAAACTAGACATTTCCTTTAAACTATATTCCCATCAACAGCAATGGTAGAATCAGAACAAATAGCATAGCAAGAATCAAGAGTATTGGAAAACCCAAAAAGATAACAAATAAACCATTGTTAAAGCTAGTGTCTTGCATGAAGAAGACAAATAAACCATTGTTAAATCCAGTGTAATGCATTACGCACCCATTCATCTCTTCTGAAGATAAAACAACAATTTTCCATGCGTAGAAATTATGAGGCCCTGTCTATTTAAGAGTTACATAAATACATTTAAAATGCAAATGAGTTTTTTAATCAAAATAATATTTTTGTTATGAATGGAAAGATATATCTATTCTCTTGTTATTCATTTTGGAGGTTCAGAAGGTTGGCGATGGCAATCAATGACAAACTATTATTTTGTTTCGTATCAGTATTTAAAAAGAAGTACGTTTTGTATGTCTTCAATTTCTTTTAAGGATACTGGTAGTAGGGGTAATGAAGAAGTGACAATGATGTACAGGCAGTAGTGAGAGTTCTGAATTGGTTAGAGTGGCGACATGATAGTTTCATATGTCGTGGCATGGTAGTGATGGTGACATGATGGTGGTAATAGCAATAACATGGTATTCATGGCATGGCAATAGTGGCAATGGAGTTGTGGTGGTAGAGGTATTCCAGATCCCTCTGAACTTAGAAGGTCAGTTTAGTTTTTGACACTCTTGTTTCACAGAAACAGATCTAAAAAACAGAATTGAGAAAGACATAAGAAAAAACACACAAAGAAGGTAAGTTTTTGTCAGAAGAAAATATGAAGAATATAAAGTGATTACCACCAGCTGCCTTTCAGTGATACCGGATGTTTTATGGGCAACTTTCTCTATAATCTCAGATTTTTCATCCCCAACAAAATCTTCATCAAATTTAGCCTTCTTCTCTAATTTATCCCGCCGACTTTCAAGGAATTTTCTCAGAGAATTTATGAAGGCTTCGGAGCAACTCTTGTCTGGTTGCATACTGTATCCTGCTAGCAGCTTTTCAACCATCTCAGAGATTTCTTTAGGAGATAGGTATCTACTTCTTGCAGCAGGGCAAGTAGCCTAAAAGGGAAATGAAATATGCTTATTGTGTTCAATTTTTTTCCAAACAATGACACAATTTATAGGAGAGGCAAAGTTTCAAACCTCTACTTTCATTAACAATCTGCCAAAATTCAAAGGATCTCCACCTTTTCCTTCCATATTTGCAGGATCCATACCATCATCTCCATAAAGAAATTGAACTATACATCCACCTGCATTCCGCACTGTATTATCATAATGAATGGATAAGTCCTCCAATGCTTTAATCAGTCTACGAGACATGTATCCGGTATCAGCTGTTTTCACCTACAGTAGTTGAGTGTAATTATTAATAGCATGTCTCAAGTCTCTGTTCTGCTCAATGGTAAAAGCTGAACACCTGAAGTTGATATAATGACTACTCTAAATTTAAATGGGCAACTAAACAGAATGAAAAGAGGGAATCGGTACCGCTGTATCTACGAGACCTTCTCGTCCACCCATTGTATGGAAGAAAAATTCAGTAGCCGTCAACCCACTATAGAATGAATTGGCAACAAAACCTTTAGCCTGCATAAAGAATTATAACATTCCCTTTCAATACCTTAAAA
Organism: Cedrela odorata; assembly: GCA_035584115.1. Classification (NCBI taxonomy): domain Eukaryota; kingdom Viridiplantae; phylum Streptophyta; class Magnoliopsida; order Sapindales; family Meliaceae; genus Cedrela; species Cedrela odorata. The sequence continues at coordinate 13,307,210 of JAXCLQ010000005.1, read as the reverse complement.
ATTTGTGACTTTTTCAGTTAAAATTTTCTAAATATATTCATAGATTGAAGAAAAACGACCATTTTGATTATTCTTAAAAGTAAATGCACTTCCTTTTTTTTTAAATAAATAAAAATCATCTATTTCTTAAATATTCATCAGCACTAAAAAAATCCATTTTGTCTAGAACAACCATCATCTACCACCAGTGTAAACTGTTTGGTGCTTTAGGTAAAATATGAGTTGTTCTAGTATTATTAGGATTGTGATGGGATTGCAATAGTGTCCAAAAAGGTAACCTCAGTAGTTCCAACAAGCAAAAAGTAAGTTGTAATTTAAGACATATATTCATGACCGCAATTCCATTTCACACCAAACATGCGGATCTTAAGATGAAGATCTGACAGATGACATTAAGATAATTTCTAAACATCTTATAAGCTATACATCAATTTTCATTTTCTCTCAACAAAATTTCCAGCTATAGAATAAAATTTTAAAATCTAACTTAGGAAACACAGGCAATACTATTTATAGCACGTCATCTTTTTTAGAACTAAGAAGTATGTTAAGAAGAAAGATGCAGGTGTCCACATAGATAAACAAAAAGATACTAAGTCATCATATGCCATCTTTGGCAGAAGAGGTGTGATTCCTACATAAGATCAAGTTCTTGGGTCACAATGAAAAAGAAATCAAAAGCTAAAGAGCCGCAAGAAGAAGTTGTACTTACAGCAGGGGCTTTTGATTTTCTGGGAAAATGAGGAAGGCTTCGATCTATGAATCCATTAGGAGCTCGACGACCGCCTACAGACTGCTGTCCAACACATGCAACCATTTGGCTAATGTTGATGGGAGATCCTTTGGAACCACATTGTGACATGATCAATGGACTGTTTCTCCAAGGTAATCCCCCCATGCATGCCTAGTAAAAATAAATTTAGTTGCCAGACAGTGCATCAATACAACAACAAAGGGAGAAAAAAACACTTGATAAAAGAAGTTTAACTTTAAAAACTGCAAAAAATGAAAATTAATTATTTCCAATATCAAACATCACATGTTTTATCCTGAGTCTCCAGATTTAAAACTAAAAATTGAAGGGATGAAATCAAGCATCACACTTTGCTACCAAACAAAATCATATTCTTACCTTTCCAGCATCTTCTCGAATCCTATTTAACAAGTCAGTTATCACAGCTTCTAGCGTTTGAGCGGCATCACAACCAGGTTTAAGTTGTAGCTTTCCTTCATTGTACTCCTTTATTTTGAGATTACAAACTTCATAATTTTCTGAAAGCAATTTCCCCTTTTTATCATTCAATTCTCTTTTGGGTTGGACATCATCAATCCCTATTGAGAAGCCATGATTCCCAATCCATCGAGCACTGCATACAAGCAAATACGGTGAAAACTATTCATTTGCAATTATTAGAATCAATTTGTTCTACCAAATCATTAAAAAAAATACATTCAAATGGTGATAACATAATAAATGAGCATACAAAACATATGGCCTAATTATAGTGACCAAGTCCTGATCACAATATGAAATTACAAATCTATTCCTACTAACACAAATCCTACTAAAATAGGAAAATCAGATCAGGCAACAAAATCTAAAACAGAATCCAACTTAAATAATAAGTAAAATCAATAACTAAATGACCTAATTCAACAAAATCCTAAATAAGTGTAGCTTGCGTTACATCAATAAGTGATTGCCTACATGTCATGTCTAACAAATTGCCAAATTACAGAAAGCCTGGCCATCTCTGCTTGATCCCAACTGTGTTGCGTCTAACATTCAAATATGTTAATCTCAGAAAATGTGATTAATTATCTGTTAGCCCATTGTATGAATTTTAATGATCAGGCTGAAGTTGGAAGGCAAGCAGATCAACTCTTTGTATAATTAGAGAAAGGCTAGCATGGGTCACTTCAATCAGGAGTTTACGCCCCATTGTCAATGAAGGGTTAGACAGCCAAATGATGAATGTGTAACAAAACTGAAGTTCTAAAATCAATAAATTGTTGTACAAATGAGAATAATCAGATTGGGTAGCATCAATTATTTGCACTAAATAAAGCCCGCTTAAAAAATTCATCTCATTCCTTAAAGTATGAACAATCATTTAGTTCCCTGTTATCATGAGTTAAAATCAAACTTTGCTTCCAAGATCTATCCAATAACATCATATGTATGGTTCATTGGATAACTAAAGATAACTGAGTAGACCAAACAGTAAACCAGACCTCCAACTATGTAAAAATATATTGGAAATTAATAGATAGATGGATGGATGGATGGATAGATAGAAAGAGAGAGAATCAGCAGGAAGATTTAGAAATACTAAGGTCTGATTAATATATGAATAGTAGAAAGTTATTATCACTGTCGTAACAAGATTCAACAAGCCAAAATTCCCTTGAGAAGATCATAGGGTTAGGACTAGCACAGAAAACCACAGACTCACCAGCAAACCAAAAAAAGCAAGGGTATGAATGAATGAAAAAGAAATTAAGCAGAAGTGCCAAACAAATAGAATTAAAATTCATTTGACAATCGCCAAAAAAACTACAAAGAATTCTTCCAATTGAAAAAGAAAAAAAGAAATTGCAGTCGAAAGTTACCTCAATTTGGCTAGGCGATTCATGCAAACTGCAGCAGAATGTGCACCATAATCTCTTAGAAGAACAGAGTAAAGTCCATCCTTGTTGCCATTTCCTGGAGTCATTTTCCTAATGTAAGAACATGATTCAACTTTGGCATAAGCCAAGAAAACAGGAAAACAAAAACCAACCACCATAACAAACTCCAAGATGCGAAACCCAGCTACAAAAGTAACGGATCTTGAAGAAGGATTGCAAATAGAGAACTTGTATTGAAATGCAATCAAGTTGACACTAGAAGGAAAAAGAAAAAGAAAAGACAAGCTTTTCTATATCTTAGGAAGAAGGTTTTAACACCATGGCTTCAAACAAAGCAAATCTACCAATCCTCTACTTGACGAATATGATAGCAAGAGGATAACTAATGCCATGCAGGATCAGCAGATAATGTTATCGAAAATAACAACAAAATTTCTCTGTAAAAAACTTGAGCACCGTGTCCATTTTTCTTCAGCTTCTTTATAGCATTTTTCTAACTTGTGGGTTCTGCCAGTGAACAGGTCTAGCCAATTTATATTTCAACATATAACACAACCCACACTACCACTATAACTGTTTTCCAAGAAAGATTCACAAATATATTATAAATCATGCCCTTGAACTTATAGATAACATAATGATGAAACCAATATGTCACCCAACGCAACGTTTACACTCACATAAAGTAAATATGTTTTTCAACTAAGTCATCAAGAAAAAGTAGTGACATAAGATTGTAACTGGACAATTATGGATGAGATTTGCACCAATGTAGAGCAAGACCATAAGTAATCATTTAGTTGAACAAGCATTTTTCATACTGAATAACACAAGTATAGGCAATTCTAATTAACAAGCCCTTTCTTTCCCTTTAATTGTACTTCCTGATCATTTGATGCTTATAAAAATTCAATGGAGGAAGTTCTTCTAGTACTTGCAACTGTCACCTCCTTAAACAACTTTCTATAATAAATAAGAAATTTAATAAAATTTCAATACATACACAAGAAGAACTGCATTGCAAAAAGAGAAAACATGAAATAAAAGATCAAAACGAGGTCCTTCCAGACCATCGGACAGCTTAACAATTACTTCTCTTCAAATTATTTTTATTTTTTCAACAATAGGCATACCGAGATCCACTCCAAAATCAGATTGTCTTCCTTTCCTCTTCTAAGGATTAAACTCTATCAAAGAAACATCACCATCTGTTTGATACTAAGAATCTGAATAAAATAGGAATATCACTTAAAAGGCACATACCTGTGCGAAAAGATTTAGAAAGAAAGATGTAACTCACCTAAAGTTGCCTTCCCCAGTTGCCCAGAAATAAGCTCACTATTCCGAAAATAAACAAATCCATCATTGGGGCACATAGTTTCTATTCGAATTTCTTCATCTCCTTCAGTTCTAACCAATTTGTTGGAGTAGGTTTTCTCCTTCACAGTTAAATTGAGATAGACTCTCATACTTGCATGTGGGCGGACTAGAACACCAAATACTTGTTTCCCAGTCCAAAGCTCCACTGGCTGTATCCCAAAATTGTACTCAAATTAATGATTGAAAAGAAGGCAGCAGGAGTACCAAAAAGAAAGAAACATCATCTAACCCATTCTATTACACTGTTGTGACTTTAGACCCAAAGTACATATGCAATTCAAGCCAGTTTATAATTTATAAACAACCATGTCAATGAATAACATTCCTCCACGTTAAAGAGAAGAATTTGAACTTTCTAAACTAACCAAAGCCAAATAGTTATAGAGCATATAAACACAAAACGGCATTTTCTTGTTCATCATTACCCACATCTTCTGTCAGTGTTCCCACCCATCAAGACAACAAACAAAACTTAAAAATTCATCTTTTAGCTGCTGCAAGAAACGTACCCAGCAGCTTCCCACTTAAATCTCAAACACAAAACAACAGCCAGTTCTGATATTTTACGCTTCTCTTGATTTCTAATCCACCTCAAGAAATAAAACATAGACGCCCAAATCTCTCTAACATCACCCCTTCATTTTTTTAAGGTAATATTGAGCCAAACTTGGAAAACTGAAAAATGTATATTTACTCTTACCATTATTATTATTATTATTATTATTATATATTTTTTTTGTGGATATTATCGAAGAAACACTTCCAGTGGAGGGAGTATTTTAAAACATTAAGCCAAACATGGTGAGAGTAGAAATTGATATAAACCCTTCCTGTGGAGCATAGTTCACTCATACTGCAAATGTTGCATTCAGAGACTCATGGTTGAAAATTGACAAATAACAAAGAATATACGCAAGCTAGATAGCAGATGAAAATTGGAGCTAACCATACGGTAAACCATGAGAATGAAAAATGTATATTGTAGCATTCAAAACAAAATATAACAATATCAAGATTATATATCTTACCTTAAGAATTGCAGGCGTTGGCAAATCAACGAGGTCCATTCCATCACCCATATAACAACACATTAGTGAAAAAGCTGCACGGTCATAGAAAGTGTCTTTCCGTGTTATAAGAAAAGAAGATGTCAGAAAATCTTGAGTAGAAGCAACCAAAATCTCTCCATTTTTTGGCGTGCATAAATTGTTTTGCACCTAAGGAACACAAAGATCTCATATAGTTAACTGTATGTAATAAACCTGAAAGAAAAAAAAAAAAGCCTCTTCCAGAGAATGCTTATGAACGAAAAACAGTCATTTGCTATCTTTCACACAATAAACAATTGATCAAGAACAATAGTTGGAAAATGTTTCAGCAGTGAAATGGAAAATGTTTCAGCAGTGAAACGAAAAATCATAATTTTACAATCAGAACAATTAGTTAAATGAGATTGTGGTACACACAACAGTGAGATCAAGTATGAGTTACATTGGAGGCCAAGCTAATTCAGATAGAAGGCTCCCTAACCCTAAGGACTATATAATAGAGTTTCCATTGAGTCTCATTTCAGTTTTTTAGCATTTGAAAGTTACTGGTTTTGTTAATTTTGAGTATTCTATGTTTTTCTGCGGTCAAAATTGGAGAATTTTCCAAATTCTAAAAAATGTTGCGGTTTCTTGTCAAATTTACAGTCCAAATACAGGCAGAATCAGGAATGTTGGAAATTATAACCATAAATGTACATGTTCAACTAATGAAGGATTCTAGGGAAATTTCCAGTGGTTATGAAGATATCTTTTTTAAGATTTTGTATGATGATGTTCAGTTTGATGCCTAAAGGATCCTGGATATCAGCATATGAGAATCTAGTTCTTGTTCATTTCAATGAGCCGAAGTATCAACAGGTGATGCCTAAGGGATATACTGCAGGCAGAGCTACAATATTACATCTTGATTGGCATTAAATGTACAGCCGAAGAACATTCATGGTAAGGCCTTGAAGGAAATCCATCTTTTGCAACCAATATCAAGCGACAACCAGCATTCCTTAATAACCCCTCTTCTAAAATTTTAGACACAAATGCCCATAACAGGGAAATACTTATGGGAAGATTACTCTTTTAGAAAAATACTCGTCCATAAGTTTAATGTCCTACAAACTTTATTTGGTATAGCTTGATGTACAACCTGTTAGCAAATAATTAATCTTCATTAAAGGTTGCAATTCTAGATATAACATAATCATCCCGAGTCACAGCAGCTAGTGCTATCTTCTTGCTCTACTAAATTGGTCAAGGAAGCCTTTCTGCTAAATAACGGTCATACAAACAAGATTACGTCGAAGCATATAACGTTAAGGACCAATTCACTTGAAAATGACAACCCTGATTAAAACTGAAATTTATAGCCAATCAGTTTCATATCTATTCGATATGGATACTAAAAACTGCCACCGTTGTCAATGACCTTTCTGTACAAGATCTTCTACAAACAATATATAATATCAACTAAAAATGAAGACTGAAAGTGAATCGAGATATTTGATCCAAAAATATAGCAGATATACGCGCGCGCGCGCGCACACACACACACAAATCCATGTAATAATGAGACTGAAAGGAGCTTACACCCATCAACAAAAGAGCCTCTGTTCGAGCCTCTTCTGTTTGCGGAACATGCATGTTCATCTCATCACCATCAAAATCAGCATTATATGGATTGCAAACAGATTCATTGAATCTCAATGTTCTCCAAGGCATTATTCTTGCCTGCGTGCAAATACGAGAAGAAAAATGAATTGAAAAAAAAAAAAACTTATGTGAGACAAATTAAAAAGTCTAAAATTAATGTTGATCACCCTATGGCACATGATAGACATCCTATGCAAGCTTGGTTGTCTGTTGAAAAGAACAACATCCCCATCTTCCAAATGACGATCAACTATACAACCAAATTTCAATTCATCAGCCAAGCGAATTCTGAATTTACCATACAAGACCCTGCGTAATAAAACGAATAAATCCCACATTACTAACAAATGAAGCACATGCAACAAGAAGGTAATGACGAATTGTGAGACTTGCCTTGCTGTACCATCGGGATATCTGACCATCCTTGCTCCAGGGTATTTATCAGGGCCATTTCGGACACATTGCCTCAACTTTTCTATATTGTGATGGGAAACACATTCTGGATAAGTTAAAATCTGAGCCATTCGGATGGGTATTGCTACCTAGACCACGGAAATCCATCAGATGACAAATAAATGGAAGGCACATAAGAGGAGGAGAACAGTACTAAAAGTCATAGTAAAATTCCTGACCTCAGTAATTTTTAGATTAGGGTCAGGAGATATGACAGTCCTGCCGGTATACTCAACACGCTTCCCAGATAAATTCCCACGAAAACGTCCTTGCTTCCCTTTGAGGCGCTGAACAAAACCACTCAATGGCCTGGCAGCTTGCATGGGGAATGGAACACCACGAACATCACTATTTATATACTGAGCAACCTCGACTTGAAGTGTATCCCAACCAGCCTGTCCAAAATTTTCTTATAAGAAATAATATGGCAAACTATGGGGGGCAAAGTAATATATGTGATAATTTCTAAGTTCATCTATTTTAACTATAATAGAGAAAATGATTAAAAACACAAATACATAGTATGAACCAGGATATATATTGGTATCAGGCTTTGATTCACTCACATTTGTAAATCAACAACACATCATTCTTCACAATTTTTATTTGGAAAAGGAAATACAAATATAAATGAAGCAAAATTAAAATTCCAACGAGACATATAGCAATGAGTTTTGATGGGCAGAGAATTCATCACAAGGAAGAAACCAAACCAAAAAGGAGACAAGTTGAAGAGCTATACAGCATAGAATAGATTTATATGTCAAAATAAAATAGAACATTTTCATAGTGACTTATAAGTGGATGATCTCAAATTAGAGTATTGGAAAGTACATATATATTGATATGTTCAACCAGGTCAACAGATATTAAGCTCAGATGATTCTCAGCTAGAGTGGTTGTAAAAGACAATAAAAAGACAACATAATATATAATCCTGAAAATGGAATTAAACCAACATCTTTAAAAACACTTATCATAACAACCATTATGATGGCAAAAATCTAAAGGATCAACTCATTTTATATAGTACCAAACTTTTGTAGGCAGAGTTTGCTTCTAGTAACTCCTGTTGAAGGCTAGCATTTGTCTGAATAATTCGTTTCAACCTCTCAGTAATGTCATTTTCATTGCTGCAACAAGGAAAGCATTTTGAAACATAACAGCAGAACAGTAAAATTCCAAAGAAGAAATATAATGTCCTATGAACAAAGAAAAAAATAATAACGCTTAATATATAATGCAATTTATGAGCTGCCACAAGAACCTCTGTGAACCATCCATAATAACAGATGGCCTAATCGCTATCGGTGGAACGGGAATGTTCGTTATAATAAGTTTTTCGGGCCTATTAGAGAGATAAAGCAATTCGCAGTCCTGTAATCCAATGAAACAAGGAATTTTTTGTATTAGTAGAAATTCATTTCAGGGATGAAATAATACCTAAAACATCAAGAATGTTCATGTCTCATTTGCTAATTTTAATTTGGACTATTCCATCTTCAAGTAAGAAAACAAGATTTAATCAGCAAGAAAATATACCTCATCAATCATCTTTTTAAAAAGGAAAAGCACTTTGACAGGATTAAGAATATAAGTAGCCACATTAACAGGTGCCTTGGACTCTTTCGTGTGAGAAATTGCAGATGCGAATTCTTCCAGAAGCCCATCAGTTACTTTAGAGCGATCATGAATAATGCCCAGTACAGCCACAGCCTTCTTTACCATACCTGAAAGTGATTACAAATTGAAATATGCTTTACCAGATAGCCGTTGTTGAACCTTCAAAGTTAGAACCCTTTCTTTTTTATAATTTCTATTATAAATATTAGAAGCAGGATCTAAACCTAAGACCCACTATAACCCTGTCTGCACCTCTTCAGTAAGAGGGAGGAAGAAAATGCTGAGATAGATTCTTTGAGGTATCTGCTGCCTCTGTCCTAAATTTTTTTGCTTCCTTTGGAAAGCAAGACATAACTAGAGATACACGAATTGAAATGTGTTTGTAGAAAGACCAGAATACAATCTCAACAAACTATTCTATGGCTAGTCTTTGAACATATAGTACAAGAATTGAAATGTGTTTGTATACTGTTTCTCATGGTCCAGATACATGACTAGAGATACAAATTAACAAAAGAGTTAGCAAACATCATCAAAACGGACTGGGAACATTCCCATGAACCAGCTTGACAAATATACTATGGGAATACTGTGAGTGGTATTGAAAATCTGCATTAAAGGCTTCTAGTTTACTTTATGTGCAGTTGAATCAGTGATAAAATTCTTCTTTGACAACAAAAGAATCATATCATTAGAAAACATTTAATCACAGGAAAAGGAAGAAGCCAAACCATTTATATAACCACATCTTGGACATTTCACAGCTTTACTTGCCATGGAACTACACTTCTTTACTATACTTTTCATTAAATCACTCTTCCGCAGAGCCTCCATCTTGGGATTCCTCATTTTCTTTAAATAATCTTTACTTAATTTCTCCTCCAGAAGTATACGAGAACAAGACTGTAAAGAAACCGTAAGCAGGATCAACCAATTTAGACAGCAAAAATAAGAAATAAAATAAGATTTGTGCTTCAAAAATGTGTGCAACACCTACACCAGCTCAAAGGTCCAGAATGTGAATCTCTAAGCAAATATCAACTGCAATTTCCATGAGTTTCAAGAAAAAGATTTCCAGCACATAATCTACTATGATGTCATTAATTTCATCGAGTCTATACATGCATGCTTAAAATTTTCCCCATAGAAAAGCAGGACTGATGTAATTTTATCATAACACTTGAAATCAGATGCACACACAAATCATTTTATCTATCAGGCTTTTTTAGATCTCTAAGAATGCTTTTTAAAGAGCATAAGCCCAATGAACTCCTAACTTCAGTAAAATATGTACTTCCAGTTTCCCTCGACATACTCCACCCAAAATGCACTACATGCTTATGATTGTGCAAAGCATGTGCAACACAAATCTGATAGTAAAAAGAATTAGCTTAGGAAAAAATAGTACCAGACAAAACAAAATAATAATAATACAAGGACAAACACAGAAAGATTCATCTTCTTAAAGTGGGATGAGCGCATGCCAATGGGTTCAAGATCTAATTGTGCCAGGTCAATAAAAGGTTAAGACTTGCTATAGACACCTAGCCTTAACCCACCTCAATCCAATCAATTGAAAAACATCCACCAATTGAGTTTGTAAGTAAACCGAAAATCACCTCACCCATTACATTGTAGAAAATTAATTAAATCGCAACATAACGGGAAATTAAATTATTCAGAAATGAAATTTATTTTTCTACTACCTTACATATGCACTTCAAAACATCCAAGATGGTACTCAGATATCCAACATTATAAACAGGGAGGGCAAGAGTCAAGTATCCAAAATGCCCAGGACAATCACCAAAACCACCATGACATGTTGCACATGTACAACTTTTATTTGCAGGACCCTGAAACCCATGAAGGAAGAACATCTGTAAGACATTCTTTCTTTACCTTAAAAAGAAGAAAGAAAATAGGGGAGTAACATCAAAACACATTGCAAATAAGCCGTCATAACAGTATAGCCATGGCATTTGCTGTCTCTGCAGAAAACAAATTTCATAATAGTAAAATCAATTGAAAAAAGAGGTCAAGGCGGAGAGCAAGAAATCAATTACGTTTTCTTTCTCCTTCAAAAAACGAGAAAAGAAAAAACAATAACAAAATGGTCAAAAGAAAGCTAAATGTTGTGGTTTTTCAATAAGTTGTCATTCTTTAGTAAGTTTTTGGCATCATTGTTTAGATAATATTAGATTGCTCTGAAGAAGATGATAACTGACTTATTTTTTAAACATGAAATAAACTCATGTTTGTTAATCTTCAATTATAGATAACAATGTTTTAACTTTACAACATTATTGCATTAAAAAAATAAAAGAATATATCCAAAAAAAAACTTTAATTTAGGCATAGAATCCAATGAATTGCTGAAAGCAGTCTTCAAGAGATAAAGGTCAAAGCAATCTCCGATCAAGCCTAAATTTTATTAACCTCCACAGTGGTGTAGCTAAAATAAAAATAGAAAAAATGGTTTAAAAGTTTATTAGAAACATTCATGTAATTTTGAAAATCATCATCAACTTCTCTTAAAATTTGCCAAAAAGTGATCCCCTATGGTTTCATAATATTTGTCTTTGACATCCCCGGTAGGCGAGATGACCAATGAAAAGCTAAACCAATGCAGCCCATCTTTATTTTGGCCAAACCTCAAGGAGAGTTATCCTTTCTCAACATAACCAACGAACATATAGTCGTACACATTCAACTAACCAAACAGAGTAACCATCATCAAAATTAAGCAATTATTCAATGTAAAAATGAAATGACTCCATCCAATAATCACACAACGAATTACACATAACGAAGAAATTCAAAATTAATACATAAATATACTTATACAAACCATGCGAGGATCCAATAAACCGCCTTCAATGGGCACTCGATTGGAGTTGTAGTATTGGCCTTTGTACACTTGTACTTCCCCAGCTTTCATGATCTCGGAGGACGACATCATCGAAAATTGAATGCTTTTTCTGTAAAATTCAAAGTAATCAAAAACAACTACAAGATTTAAAGAAATTGAAATAACACGTTTTAATTGATTGTCTATGGTTAAAGCTAGCTCACATTTTTCGTGGCCCCACATCTTCGATGTACGGCTGTTTCGTAAACAGTATATTCTGCGATCTCCGCTGTTGCTGTTGCTGCTGCATTTCTAATCAATTGGCGCTGCAAATAATCAAAATTTGGAGAGAAAAAAAAAATTGGAGTAATAAGCAACTACGCTTGTGTATATAGCGAAACGAAATTTTCGATTAAAATGTACAGCGCTTACTGTGTTGATAAACGAATATAGGGTTTTGTCACAGGTGGTTGACAAAAGGGTTGAGGGGTTTATGGAGTGAGAAGGTTTTGGGCGGGGAGAAAGTGACAAGGCTCTTGTAATGAGTTTGCTTTGGCGGCACGGCAAAAAATTAAAAATATAAACCAGGGATTCGAACTCGCGATCTCTGAAAAGGAAGGAGATTAATGAGGATGCAAACCCACTGCGGTGACAAATTTATATTGGCGAAACTCTACAATTTTAAGTTAAATTTCTTTAAAAATGATGAAAAAGTTGCCTTGACCCGAATTCAACCCGACTACAATAACGAATAACCAGCGAGTTGGGCAATGATACTCTATAATTGTAATATTATTTTTAATAAAATGGGAAATTTTACATGAAATCTTTTATTTTAGTTCCTAGGGTAATTTGAAATCTTTTATTTACTTTCTTGAATTGGACTTTGTGTTGGATCTTATAAACATCGTCGTGAGACTGGTGGGTACATGCAGAGACACCCAAACCTTGAAATCAGAACGTATTTTAAACACTTGATCACAAA
>JAXCLQ010000005.1:13251100-13261242 GCA_035584115.1 Cedrela odorata | reverse complement strand
TGCAATTATATAAAATTTCAAATTTAATATTCCACATATAGTGTCCATATAATTACATATATATATATATATATATAAACATATATTAAATCCATAACATTTGCACCCATAATACATTTGTTATTTACAAATCAATAACAGTACATAGTTTATGGATCCCAGCTAAATCTCATATCAGTACTTTACTATAGAGACACTAAATACCTACAAGTCTCCTGAAATAGTACTCAACAAAAAAAAAATTAAGTCCAGGATGTGGACTCGTGACCTTCTTAATGTCTATTTAATTTGAAAATATTTTTAAGAAAATATAAGAGTAAGTACAACTCAGTGAATAGATGGATAATATAAAATTCGAAAATCATTAAAACAAAATATGAGTAAAAGTACCAAAAATTTTAATATAAGAATTACAAGATTTCATCATAATTTAAAATCATTTCATCAAATATAATAACATGATAAAACTAATTTCGTAAAAAATATCTATGAATGTCAATAAAATATATTTAAGCTTACCTGAAAACTATCCCCTAAGATATTCACCAGTGCGCTGCTGATGAACGCCTTAAGATCTACTAATGAGTTATTTTACATCAGTACATAAAATTATTTAGTCCACTCGTTAGCGTTGGCCTAGATAAGTGGATGCGGTGCCTAACATCGACTTATCTAGCTGCAACATTTCCTTTGCCTCTTATCAGATGATAAAGGCGAAGATGATAACCTCTCCCTTACCCCTTTCTCGGGTAAGGTTGAAATCTGTGTACAGATACGCTCAAACCAAGCACTTACACCACAAATCTCAAATATTAAATCCACATACAATGTTTATCATTTACTTCACATATCAACTCAAATCAATTTTTTTCATGTCAACCATCCACAGTACAATTCGTAAATAATTCAAATCATTATATAAAAGATACTCTTACTCATCACATATCAATTCCAAATTTGCAATGCATTGAAATTCTACAAATCCACAACACAATTTAACATTTAAATCATTTTTAAATGTCATATATATTTTTAGAAAATAATTTAGTATTTCAATTATTTATTTTAAAACTCTGAAAAATGTATCCATCTACTCACTTGTACGCTCTCAAATCTCCGACTCAAGCTGTTAGTATCGGATGCTCAGGTTATTGATCTATGATTTCATGATTCTTCATTAGATTCTATACAATATGCCTGATTAATAAAATAAACGTAATATATATAACTTATCACCTAAATAAAATAATATAATTGAAATATTCATCAAATAAGATCCAAATTTAGGCTCGAATCTCTTTTACGAATAGAGCATACTCCAACTCTTACGACAAACGTGCGCCGGTCAAAATCAGCAATGTATTTCATCCTAAATTTTTAGCGAAACACTTCATTATTAGTCTAGTTTAAGTCGCACTTAACAAATTTGGGTTTTGACTCTAATAACTTAAGTTATACCAAATTTTTGACATAGAGCTTAAAAAAACAAGGTATATCCTCGACAGAATGTCCATTTTCAAAAAAAAATTGCGATCTCGTTTCTTTGTTAAACAAGTTGATTTTCGAATATGTTATACTTCTAGTTGTCTAATATTTGTAGAAATTTATGGTTCATTAATCCGATGTTCAGTACTCGCTAAATCCTCATTTTTCCAACCCTGCTCAGGTTTCCAACACTATCCATATCCGAATCTTTGTCCTATATTTTAATACCATTCCAGTCACTAATTTCATGACCTATCACACCTAAGTTCTTCATTTTTCCATCCTCTAAACAGTCATTCATGGCCGCACGATGACGGCTCTCATTTCGCCTAGTTACGCAAGTGTTTTGGCTGCACTACACCCTCACATCCACTGTCGACAATATCATAACTACCCTTTATCACCTTTCTCATGCTTCAAGCCCTTTTAAATTTGCTTTATTTTCCATACTTAAATGTCATCAAATTATGTCTACAAATTCAGTTCATACTCTGCCTTAATTTTTATCACTCATTAACATAAGGTTTGCATAGCTAAAATCACACATAACATGCATTTTCCAACCATCCATCATTATTCCATCTCATCTCCTCGTCATTATCAAATCTCACACACACAATTACATATATAACTCATATTCACAACATTCATATTTAACAAAATCTCAATTTCATGTCTTAGCATCAAATTAAACATCAACCAAACATAAAATAATAAATACAAATTTCTAAAATTAATTAACACACTTACACCTTACCTTTTTCTTTTCTTTCCCTTTCTTCTTTCTCTCTCTTTATCTTCCCTTTCTCCCTAAGCAAGTTCGGCCACCACCTTTTTCTTTTTCTTTTCCTTCTCTTTTCCTTCTTGCTTGCTCAGCCTTCACCACCTAGCTCACCTCACACTAAAATTTCCCTCTTCCATGGCTACGGTTTTTGCTCCCTTTTTCTCACTTTTCACATTTCTCTTTGCTTCCTCTTTTGTCTCACGTTTCCCTTTTAATTTTGTGTCTAAATTTTGCTTATTTAAGTAGTCTAAATAAGTAGAAAAGTCTAGAATTTGGTAGAAAATAAAACAAAAATTTAGACTATATTTGGATGTACTTAAATTTGGGCTTAATTTTCGTAAAACTTGCATTTGGGCTTACATATCCATATTGGTTTAACTTAGTAATATCTTAGTTTTAGCTTAATACTACACTTCATTAACCCAAAATATAATAATATGATTGTTTTAATGGTGGCCCCATATTTTTCTTATTTGCACTTTTTTCCCCAACTTATGAAAATTTCGCCCTTTAACCTCTTGAGTTTTAAAATTCTTTCAATCTAGTCCTTACATTGTTTATAATTATCTTGAAAATATAATAAAAATAAAATCATATACTTGGTCTATATATGTATCTATGATGTTTTATTATCTAAGCGTCGATTTAATTATACGTGTGTACTAAAACATATTTCCTCAAATCCTAACGTATCCGAATACTTCACCAATAACGAAATTAAATACCCTTAAATCATTTCAAATTTTTGTGGGTTCTACAGAATGCTTTATATTTATAAGTAATTCATGGTCAATCAATATTGATCAATGCATGTAAAAACTCCTTCAATCGTCAAGCCGCCAATTTTGAAGCCACCAACTTTGAAATTCAATTTTCAAAGTAAAATCGCCAACTTTGAAGCCACAAACTTTGAAATTCAATTTTCAAATTCAAGCCACCAACTTTGAAAATTTCAACTTATATGTAATAATTTCAAAGTCAAGCCTCCAACACAATTATATGCAACATTCTCCTACTTGGAGACTTGATTGAGAATCAATCACATCTCCAAATCAATCTTTGTACCTTATCATTCTATTCCGCTTGCGTTTCTGCTAGGCTACAAGAGGATCAACATCATTTGAATTTGTCAGTATTTATTGGCTTAGTCAAAACATCTGTTAGGTTATCCTTAGAGTATATTTTCTGCTTATCTACACTTTCATTCTCCATCACTTCTCGAACAAAATGGTATTAAATACCTATGTGTTTTGTTGTGGAATGAAAGGCTGGATTTCTTGCGATGTGCAAGGCACTCTAATTGTCACAAAACAAATTCATCTTTTTGTTTTTTGTGCTTGAGTTCCTCCATGAGCCTTCTAACCCAGATTGCTTCTTTACATGCTTGTGTACGTACCGTGTATTTTGTTTCTGTTGTAGATAATGCTACCACACTTTATAATTTTGAAACCTAAATCATAACTTCTCCTGCAAGTGTAAACACATAGCCAGTAGTTCATTCATTTTTATCAAGATCACCTGTAAAATTCGAGTCTACATAACCTCTAACAATAAATTTTGATCCTCTATAACATATAGTAACATCAAAGGTCCTCTTGACATATTTCAAGATCCTCTTTACAGCATTCCAATGCTCTCTGCTAAGATTCACCATAAATCGACTGACTGCTCCCACTGCTTGTGCAATATCCAGTCTTGTATATATTATAGCAAACATTAAGCTTTCCACTGCTGATGCATACAGTACTCGAGACATTTCTATCATCTCTACTTCATTGCTATGACACATTACAGAGGATAATTTGTAATTCAAAAGAAGAGGGGTGGAAATTGGCTTATAATCTTACATGTTAAAGTGTCGCAAGATTTTCTTTAAATAATTTTCCAAGGAAAGCCAAATCTTTCTGTTTTTTCTATCTAGGTAAATCTGCATCCCTAAAATCTTATTTGTTGGTCCCAAAGCCTTCATATCAAACTCCCTAGCTAATTGTGCCTTCAATTCTTGGACTCGAACTTTGTTGGGGCTTGCTACAAATATGTCATCCATATACAACAGTAAAATGATGAAATCATTATCATCAATCTTCTTAAAATACACTCAATGGTCGGAATTCAGTCTGTTGTCCAATGCTAATAATGAATAAATCAAATCTGTTATACCAACACTTCAGCGCTTGTTTGAGACCCTACAGAGATTTGGTTAACCAATAAATCAAGTTCTATTTATCTTTTTCTTCAAAACCCTCTAGTTAGAGCATATAAATGTCTTCTTCAATTTCTCTATTAAGAAATACAGTTTTTACATCTAGCTGGTCTAAATATAAGTCAAACGTAGCAACATAGTCAAGACTACTCTAACTATGGTAAGTCATACAACAGGTGAAAATATCTCATTAAAATCAATGTCTTCTTTCTAAGCATACCCTTTAACCACCAATCTTGCATAATATCGCTTCACATGATCATCGTTATTTCGCTTGATCTTGTAGACCCATTTGTTTCCAATAGCCGTCATTCCATGTGGTAGAGGCACAAGATCCCAAGTCTTGTTCTTATAAAGAGTTTAAATTTCTTCTTACATTGTTGTTATCCACAGATGTGTATTCTAGCTACTCGTTGCCTCGTGGAAAATTGATGACTCCCCATCCTCTATTAAAAAACAGTTTGTAACATTGCTCTCCATAATATATTCTGATTGCCAAGATTGTGTTATTCTCTCACGAGCTGATCATTGAACTTCTAAAACTTCATACTCAATCAATCCTTCTTCGTGTTCCGATATTACTTCAGAAGAATCTTCATGTTCTAATTTTTCTTCCACCTGAACTGTAATAGTCTCTCGTTTTTCCTCGTTATTGCTATCCCCATTCTTTTTTGTAGTTTATCTTTTACAAAAATAACATCCCTACTAATGATAAGTTTGTAAGCAAGGTCCCAAATGTGATACCCGTTTACTCCATTAGCATACCCCAAAAATATACATTTCTAGGATTTTGGATCCAGCTTTGTTGTTTCTTGGGAATTGTACAATACATACACAGGATTTCCAAATGTATAAAGGTTAGAGTAGTCAGCTAGTTTGCCAGTCCACATTTCTATCGGTGTTTTCGACTCAATTGTCGTTGATGGTGATTCATTTATCATATAATAGTCGATATTAACAGCTTCAGCCTAATAAGACTTGGATCATTTTGCTGATCTCAACATTATCCTTGTCCTTTCCAATAAGGTTTTAATCATCCGCTCTGCCACCTTATTTTGCTAAAGAGTGTATATCGTAATGAACTGTCTTTTGATCCCTTCTTGTTGACAAAATGCATCAAATACGTCACTGGCGAATTCTCTTTCATTATCTGTCTTGAGACATTTAATTTTTTTTTCATATTTAAGTTCCATCCACATTTTAAAGACTTTGAAAACTTTAAACACATCTCTCTTCTTTTTGATTAGATACACCCAACATCTCTTAGAATAGTCATCAATGAATGACACAAAGTATTTTACTTGTCCTAAGAATTTAACCGGTGCTTGCCAAATATCTAAATGTGTTAAACTTTAATCTGTGTTGCTTACTAATAACACATTGTTCACAAAATGGTAGAGACACCATTTTGATTCTAAGAAGTAGCTTCTATTTTTAGAGAATCTTTAAACCTCATTTTGACATATGTTCGAGTTTTTGATGTCATATCATCGTTGATTTTTCGCCGTAATTTGAAAATGAGACCGATGTCTCTACTTCGTGTAATGTTTTTCCTAGCAATATGTACAAGTTTGCAACTATCTTTTTCACATTCATTACTACAAGCACTTCTCTTTGTAATTTTCATGATCTCATTCTGAATCTAAGTTTTACACCCAATCCTATTCAATTATCCTAAAGATAGTAGATTCTTCTTAAGGCCATTCATATGCCACACCTCTTGAATGATGCGAGTCGTGTCATCATACATGTTTAATTTGACAGTCCCAATACCAACAATCACTATGGCATGATCATCTCTTATAAACACAAATCTTCTTAAGATATGTTTATATTGATAAAACCATTCTCTCCGATAGGTCATGTGTCATGTGTCATGTTAATGCTAAATTCATGAGCCATACATCAACAAATTTTATTCTACTTTTAGTGACTATTGTAGCCTCACTATACAATATTTCTCCATTTCTCAAGGTACTTATCATATTTCCTTGAAAACTTGTATTTATACTCTTCTTATTTTTCCAACGTTCCTTTTTTACGTGCCTGACCAAGCCACAACTGTAGCATTTAACTTTCTTCTTATCTCTTGATTTTAATCTACCATGATTTTGACTCCCACTAGAACCATATTCCGTTGATCTCCCTTTCATTATCGATAAAGCCTCCGCTTGATGCGAACTTGCCAACTTGTCTTCCTTATTTTTACACTTGTTTTCTTCTTCAAATATAGTCGCTACTATATCGTTGAAAACTAGGTTATTGAAGTAGGTGCCTTTAGTTCTCAAACTAATAATGAGTTGATCATACGAGTCTGGTATAATTTGAAGTAGAAGCTCCACACATTCATTTTTCTCTATTTTATAATCTAAGGATGTGAATTATGAAAATAAAATTTTTAAAATGTTGATGAGCTCTGTCACTGTTATTGATTCTAACATCCGAAGAGTGTAGAGCCTTCTCTTGAGAAAAATTTTATTGTGAAGTGATTTTACCTCATATAATTTTGTGAAAGCATCTTATATCTCTTTTGCTGTCTTTTTCTCTTCAATGTTCTATAATACCTCGTCAACTAATCCCAAGTAGAGATCAGACATTGCATCTTCATTCATTTTATTTCATTTGTTTTCATCTGTGATATTAGCTGGTCTAAAGTTATATAGCCGTCAAACACTTATCTTTTCTCAATATTATCTTCGTTTTCATCATCCACTAGGGGTGATCAAAACAGGTTTTGGTTTCGGTTCCACTCGAAACCGGAACTTACCCTAAATAAATTCGGTTTTTAAATTTTGAAACCGTAACCTACCCTGTTTAACAGGTTACCCTATTTTTCGATTCTAGTTCAGTTTTGATATCGGTTCGGTTCCGGTCTGAAACAAGGTACCATGTTTATCAAATACATGTATTAGAATTATATTTCTACTTCTAGCTATCACTAATGATAGTTAAAATGTTTATAAAGATGGAACAAAATTATTTCACAAGTAAATTAAGTAAATAGAATAAAACAATAATCCAAGAAAAAATGTAATGAAAAGTTCATTTATCTCAATGTTGCAGTTAATAATATCATTATCATGGATGTTCAGTAGCCAACTATGTATAAAATCATCAATTAGGGACAATAATGGAATATAAGAAACCTAAGTCAAGTTTGGCTACCAGTTTTCAATTAAATAATTCACATAGATTTGATTACTTTTTTCTGAATAGGGAAATCTATCTAACCATAAATAACCAACAAACAATAACAAATCATAAGAGAATTAACCAATTGAACAATAAATAACATTTACACAACATTCATCCATCGAACATAACATACAATAATATATTTGTGTGTATAGTTACTAATATACACATAAGACACAATTCAAGAGCCTTGTGTAGTAGGTATTTCCTTCACTAGTTTAATGAGAAGTGGAAACACAAATTAAAGAGAGATGTAATGAAGGATACACAAGTTGAAACAGACCCATCAACTTTTAATCAAACACTTATTTGATTAACACAATTTTCCATAACCAAGCTCTAATTCTTAAATTTGCTAAGTTCCCATTTCTGAAGAATGTCTTATGCAAATGATTTATCAACCATAATTGAATGCAATTTCTTTCAATTACTTATCTTTTAATAACTTAAATTTCCATTTACTATATCATTTGCTAAAGAACCAAAGATACAGCTTGATTACTCACCTCTACAGTTTTTTCTATGAGATTCTTCCAGTGTTGTCCATTTGATACATGACAAACAACTCCAAGAACTTCGATTCCTCGAGCTTTGAGTTTCTCTACTACTTCATCCACATTTTTCTACAACAATTTCAGCAAACACAATCACTTTCCCCTTGGAATTAATAGAATATATATAAAAATTTGACTGCTTATAACTTAATATAAAAAATTATGCCAAAATCGATCAACACAGATAAACTAAAACTAAATCCTCGATCTACAAAATTTCATTATCTAAAATTGAGTAAAAAAAAATGAAAGCGATTAAGAAGAGATCTAATGAAGGATAACAGACCTACCTTAGGAAGGAGACGACAACCGAAACGCCTTCTAAGCCGAGCCGCTCAACGATGCCGAAGCCAATTCCCTGAGTCAAAGCCGTCACGATCGCTACCTTCTTTACAAAACTTTTTCCCGTCTTCATCTTCTCCATTCGCATTTGGATTGTTTAATCAGTAAAGAGAGATTCGGAGGAGAAGAGAAGAGAGTAAAGACTGAAAGTGAAGAGGTCAAATGGCAATTGAATTAGGTATTTAGGTTAAAATCGTTTGATTTTGATTTTTGTTAGTTTAATTTTTTCGGGTCAAGTTGGGTCGAGTCGGGTTGGTTCAGGTCTAGGTCAAGCGGGTTGGATTCGATTCCATAAGATAAAGAATCGGAATCGAACCAAAATAAAACGGTTTTTTATTTCTAATATTGGAACTGAACCGAAACAAACCGATTTTGGTTCAATAACTAAACTAGTCGATTCGGTTCCACAAGGTTCCAGGTTGACCCGGAACTCATACTCATCCCTATCTTCCACAATGAAAAATTACTCCCAATGAATTTTCGAATTTCAAACTTTGCTGCCTACTTAATTTCTAAAAAATTGCTCCCTACTTAATTGGGATAAAAAAACGAGTAAAGTAAAATAATTCACTATGAAAAGTGAGATTACAACTTCTCTTTAAATACAAGGAGAGTACAATTGTATAATACTCTCTCAAGTATTAAAAAAAATACACTTAAATAGAATGTTTTGATATTTATCTTTAGAAGAAATTGAGAAGTTAAGGAATTGAGAGAATTGAGAAGGGATAAGCAGATAAAGTAAGAATGTCTTCTATTTATAAGCAATTTATGGTCAATCAATATTAAACTATGCATATGAAAACTCCTCCAATTGTCAAGCCATCAACTTTGAAGCTACCAACTTTAAAATTTAATATTCAAAGTCAAGCAACTAATTTTGAAAATGTCAACTTATATGAAACAATTTCAAAGTTAAACCTCTAACACACCTATATGCAACACCTTACAGTTTTGGCCAATTTTCCATTAAACTTTCAAAATTATTTTGTCACTCCCTTATGTTACTTTAGTTATCATTAATTTAATTTTTTAGAACAAAATTGTATTTTAACATGATAAAAAATTAAAATAAATTGACAAGTTTAGAAGAAAAGAAAAAAAAAGCTATCTTTTCTACATAAGAACAAAAATAAATAAATAAATTATTGACCTTTTTTTAATAAGAAATCTATTCTCATGAAACTCATCTTTGTCAAGTAAAGAGGATCCCACCATCCAATTATTTTTTTTTTATCTGAATTATTTTTTTATTTTATTATTTTTCACCAACACATAATTTTGTTGTTCTTTGCTAATTAAATGGTCTTACCAAATCACTGTAATGACGTGATATGACTGTCTTACCTAAAACTCTACTTTACAGTGGTTGTTGTTGATTTGTAAAAATCATTACAATAACATAATGATATTGTCCTACCTAAAACTCAATCTTTTCTAAAACTCTTCTTTACAGTTGTGTTGTTGATTTGTGAGAAAATATAGGCAAATATATATATAAAAAAAAAAAAAAAGGTCCCATAAATCAGACCACAACAATTCTAAACATATTTCTCTTTTCTGATACCCCACAACTCTT
>JAXCLQ010000005.1:13228984-13251000 GCA_035584115.1 Cedrela odorata | reverse complement strand
TTAATATTTGTATTTTTGTTGCAACTCTTTTTAATATTTGTATTTTTGTTGCAACTCTTTTTAATATTTGTATTTTTGTTGTTGAACTTTTCAATTAAACCAGAAAAACTGCCGAGTTCATGCACAAAACTACTAAATCCATCTCCAAAATTAAACACCCACCATTCTTTTCCTTCGAATGCAACCGATTTAAGGATTTTAGAATACGAGGGTTTTGATGTTTTCTAGGCTTGCAGGGACTGCATATTCAATGGTACTTAGTGAAGAGTTGGGCAGTGATAAGAAAATAGAGATAAAATATATATACAAGGAAGGGGAGAGAAAATGAAAAAAGATCAAAAAGTAAAATTAAATTTTTTCTTCCAAAACGAAAACATTTATTTTCATAAATTTAATAATTTTTATTATCCAAAAACTTAACTTGATGTTTTTGGCCCACTTATTTCATCAATTGGTCATTCAAAAGTATTATCATAAAAATATGAAGAAAAAAATTATAACATTAACAGAAGTGACGCCAGTGGTAATAAAGTATTTTTAAAAATTTATGAGATAATAAAAAAATTTTGCCCAAATCATAAGGGTCGTGAAAATTTGCTTTATTCGATTACTATTTATGAATCCATCCACTTAAATATAAATTAACAAACAACAATCCAATCTCAAACATACTTTATCATTAAAATAATATTAAATTATAATCAAAATACAGCATATCATTCCAATTTCAAAGCATTCTATTTCCACAAAAGTTCAAATACAATAGAGCTGCTAACAAACATTTAAATAGATTGGCTATACTCTCTTACACACACACTTGATTCTATCCTGACAACCATTGCCGACCGCTCATTTTGATCAGGAGCCATTTGAAAAATTAGCAAAATATCCATGCATCATTAGCTCGTTTGGTACTTTGGGTGATGGCAATAAATTTAATTATTATTATTATTTTGGGGTAGTATTACACGTGTTGTGAATCATGGCTCCCGTGTGTGTTTTATAGGTGTAAATTTTCATCCAACGCCCGATTGGCTTCACATTTAAGTTTTTATTTGTGTCTAGTCTTGTCTTGTCAAGGGGATCAATTACGTTAATAATAAAACGTGACGAAGAGAAAGGAGGCATCGATTATTAACCTCGTTGTCCCTTTGAAACTATATATCATTATTGTGATGTCTATTATCTTGTTGAGTTATAATATGTTGCTAACGATATATATATTGTTAGTTTAGTAATTTATTGTTATGTTTCTGTTTCCATTTATTATGTAGTCATTTTGATTAGACAAATTTAATATTATCCACCTCCCTTAACGTTTAGTGAAATATCAATTATCAAGTAGACTCAATTGGTTTCAAGAACTATAAAAAAAATTCTCCTTTATCGAACTGTCGTCAATAGCGATTGGCGGTTTTTAGTGGTTGGTCGTGGTTGACCTGGTGAATGTCTACAATACATTTTAATATAATGAAGGAAGATCTATGCACATGAATAATTTTTACCAAATGAATTTTTATAAATTAATCGAGTGAATGAAGTAAGGTTATGAGTTTCTTTCGCTTGATCGTACAAAATTTATTGGTTTGATTTTCTTGATCCCTGGACGTAAGAAAACCTCAACAGAGAGGTTCTTAATGTTTTTGAAATTATTCAGATATATAGTTGATGTTTCTTTTGATCCTATGAAAGACGGATGACATTTGCCCTTTAAGTAAGTAATGTATGATATCATTCTATTTATCGTTCAAAATTATTCCTTGGGTTTGTTAATTTTGGAACTAACCGATCTATCTTAACATCTCTTGAAATCCCCTTCTCTCTTTATAGATCTCCTAAGATTAATGTTCTTTTTCGGCAGCCTCTTTCAACGGGTTGGGTGAAGCTAATTCCGACGGTCTTTCTAAAGGTAATTCAACATCTGCATCTGGCTGTCAAGACAGTCTTCTTTGCGAAAATTATAGCGGTAATTCTAGTCATTGGGATTAGGATTGATAAAGAACTCGAAAGCGTTGTCTTCATTTGAATCTTGATGAAAATTATAATTTTTGGATTCTTGATAGTGATCAGTTAAGAGATCACAGAGAGAAATGGCGTCTTCTTGACCTGATTCTTCTACTTCTCCTTATGAACTTTTCTCCTTTTACCCATACATTTCGAGAGAATAATGGTGCAGCTGATAAGTTGTCTAACTTGAATTTTCTTTATGAGAATTTTATGGGATATTTACTCTTACAAAACAATGCGAAATAATAATACCAAGAGACAAGCAACACTATTTGACGGCCATTAGATAAGGCCAAAGATAATAGGCTTCTTCATAGTAGCCCGGCTTTCTTTTTCCATAAAAATGGGTCGTTTATACTTTTGTCTGAAAATCAGGAGTACAACAATTTAATTTCATAGAAACATCAGCATCTTTCTAGTTATTACCAGCGTATACATATTGGAATTCTAGTTTCCAATTTGATATCCAAGTTAAGGATTTTACGCATGCTGTATAATAGTGTTCTAATAGTAGCATTGACTCTTCTTATCTGAAAGGTACAGGAAAGAAGTTGACGTTCACGGGACAATATATGGTGCCTCTTTATGTACTGAATTTGTACCAAACGGCAGGCTTTTATATTGAGCGTAGAGACAAAGCTTTAAAGAAAAATGAAAATCAGTGCTGAAAAAACGACCCGCCCCTTTAAGTTTATTGCAGCTTCTAATAAGAAACAGGCAATGCAAATTAATTGGTAGTAACAATAATAGGAGCCGGGTGCCTTTACTCACTAGACAATTGAGATCTTTCTCCGGCTACAGCCTTAACACATGCATAACAGTAATAAAAAAAACAAACAAACAAACAAACAAAGCCACAGACAAACTTTCAACTAGCTAGACAACCTAGAGATAGAGAGAGATACAGATCTATCTGGGTTTTCCATTTTCTAGTTGCTGGCGTTACAAGAGAGATTTTGTTTTGATGAGTTGCAGTTTTCTTTGAGATTAGTTGCTGTGATGGGGAAGAGTTCAAGGGTTTTCAGTGGAGGTCTAGAGCAACATGGCAGAGAAGGTGAAGCCACATCCACCATCATCATCCAATCACGGCCGTACATTCCCATCAACGACTTCTCTATCTCGATCCTTTCTTGGACACCCACCTTCCACGTGTAATTCACCATTTTTGATGAAGCATCTGTGGACAGTCCTCCCTGTTCAAACAAAATAGTATACTTAAGAGTATAAGAGGCTAATTAATACTTAATAATGATTAATACCTCAACATGTTTCTCTCAATTCAACTCCTAAACTCAGAAGAGTTAGGATTTGAGAGTCCACGTCTAGAACATGCCACAAAAAAAATGTAGCAAGAGCAGTTATTTTCTAGAATGTGAAAGGATTTTCTACTATTTTATGTATGCTGTTGATTTTGCAAAGTAGTTCTTCTTCCTTGTTTTTCATTTTGGTGGAATTAGCTATTCCGTTTTCGCAAGGAAATAGCAGAAAACGAGCAAATCAACCTGCTTTACATGCATGAAACCCTAAACTTCTAACTGTATGAAGTCATAACAGCCAACAAAACAAATCTGGAGTACAAAAAAATTTCTAACCCCATTCCATGTTATTTCAAATAGATAAATCTTTGTCATTCATGAATGATTTGTAACTACCTGAGTAAGAAATTTATCTGAGTTATAGAAGGGAATATTTTGAATTGTCGAAGAAGCAGGAGTCTCAAAGCAGTGAAGAAAGTGGTGATTTGGTCGAATATGCTGCAGCTGATGATGAGGGTAGAGTTGTTGTTGTTGTTGTTGGAGTTGCTTACCAAGCTTCCTTCTAAGCTTTTGTCTCTCCCTTGCTTTGTGGTTTTGAAACCAATAGAACACATTCTTCCCTTCAATCTTGCCATAAAAGGAGAGATGAGCAGTGATATGTTGAATTTGAGAAGCATTTGGAGTTCTAACCCCACTTCTGTACATTTCCTCCAGGATCATCAGCTGCTCTGGAGTCGGGCACCACCTAGTGGAACCTGCTGGAGACATTTTTTTTTACACACAAGATCGGTTGATGTTTTTGTTGATATTATAATTGTTGTGAGCTGTCTACGTTGCACTATCTTTTGAGATATAGACAAAATAAAATAATTAAGTGGGATAATGATAAAAACAAAAACACAAATGTGCAATGGAAAGAGAAGAGAGAAATATATGAAGGAGGAGAAGAGAGACAAACGGGA
The DNA here is from genome assembly GCA_035584115.1 of Cedrela odorata. NCBI lineage: Eukaryota > Viridiplantae > Streptophyta > Magnoliopsida > Sapindales > Meliaceae > Cedrela > Cedrela odorata. The sequence continues at coordinate 13,246,775 of JAXCLQ010000005.1, read as the reverse complement.
TGACGAGAGAGAGAGCATAAGCAAAAAGGGGAAGACTGAAGAAAGGGTTAAGATAGAGGACTAAAAAGTACGAAGAGCACGTTGTCATGCTGATGTTTCTCTGAGAGGGGCATTCAAGTGTAGGATTCAGTATTATGCACAGGCAGAGACAGCCAGGAGAGAGAAAGAGAATCTGGAAACGAGCATGGTTAACGGGATGAGAAAGAAAGAACTGCGTAAGATTGCTTAAATGATTATGTCATTATTTTTTTTTTTTTTCATTCTTATCTACAGAATGAAGTGGACATAACCACAGTTAATTTCTTTTTATTTCTTTGTCGGAGAGAGACACAGCGAGTAAATTTTTGTATGCAGACGCAGAAACAGATAAAGCTTTCCCCCTTTCTAATTTCTACCTCTCCCAACCTGCTCCTCCAGCGCGTGATATACATTCTCCTTCTCCAATTACATTTCCCTTTTCTTTCCTTTCTAATTCTTGACAAGAATCAACTTCAAAACTCCATTTTTTTCAAATATTACGGAAACATCTGAACAAAGAGTAATAGACAGGGGCTAGTTGAAGTTATTTTTGAAATTAAAGTGTAGTAAGTTTTAACCATGACGAAATAAAAATGCACGAGCAATTGGACTCAGGAGATTTATCATTCATAGTTTTAACAAACACTGAATATTTCATGTTCCCTTTAATCTGAAAACCTAAAAAGCCGTAAAGATAGGTGTTGAAATGTTTGATATGTATGCTGAGATGACCGACAATTCAGAATTTTGACCGAACTACAGTTAAAACTGTTGATATATTTTCATTGGACGTTTAACCTGTTATCTTAGTTTCTGTTCAAGTTTCTGCTTCTGACTGTTTACAAATAGGTCTTTATTAATTTCGGCTTCTCAAAAAACTGTTTATCATTTTGTAAATATTTACGATCTCCAACACTGTTTCAGGAAAAAGTCTACATTTTGAAAACTATGTAGATAAATCTCATCCCCTCTCCTCTCGGCTGATCGTGCACAGCATTCACCTATTGGTTCTGCAGCTTACTACTGATCATAAAGCGTTTAGGTGAGATTTTGCTGCCCATAGGTGGGGATCTCATGAGTTTCATTTCTCTCACTTCCTAAACTATATATATTATTAAACAATATTTACTATACAAAACGTAAGCTGTGGACAACCAGACCTTCAAATTCCATAAATGCATGCAGATCCATGCCCATTTTAATCTCAACCGTTCATTTTACAAAACCCTAATATCCCATCTTGTCCCCACTCTACCGCCCTAAGTAAAACTTTCTTTTTTCCCTTATATTTTTTAAACTAATTCAATTATTAATTAGAAACTTTCAAAGTAATCCTAAATTAAATACTACCTTCTTCAAAGTACTTGACTTTTCAAAATGTAATAATTTTAAGAGACAAAAAATACAGCAAATTTATCGCTATTCGCCCTACTCCCTAGGCTTCACATAAATATATATAGTCCTTTATGTGGAAACATTAATTAACTTGAAATTTTTCAAATTTAAACTAATTAAAGACCCTTGTAATAAAACATTTAATTTGTAGATCTTCAAATTAAAACAAACAATGAAGGTTGCTTTGCTTACCTGCTTTATTAAATTAATATATAAATGAGGAAGGTAAGTCTACCGAGCCTGGAGTGAAAGGTCTACATATAACAAATGCACGACTTTATTGATCTAAATTCTAACCTATATACAGAAACAGTACGCAAGAGCAAAGAGAAAAAGAAAAAGAAAAAGGAAAAAAAAAAAAGGATTCCTTCCTTCGTAGCCTCTAAAAACTTGTTCGTCTAGTTACACGTTTCAGGACCGTACAAATAAAAAAAAGTGAAACAATAGAATGGAAACTTTTGTCAATATGTAATGACAAAAAGTGTCAAATCCAAAGCTTATAAAAAATTTCTAATTTATTGTAATACTTATACAAAGTTGGTGAATATCTGAATGGTGATTGGACAAGACGTCCTTCTGTCTCTGCGTATGCAAGCAGGCAGTACTACTACCAAACCCAGACCCAATCTCATTCTCTCTCACATGCAGTCATACCAATGCCAGTGCCAATTCTATGCCTTCTCTTTTATAATTCTTCTTTGTTTCTTTTTCCTATTGCCTTGGGTAAACAGTGAACCTAGCTAGGCAAGCTATTCTTTTTTATATTTCAAAATTATGACAGAATTGTTTCGATCGTTTTTGTACAGTATTATGTTGCTTTTAAGCATCAGAAATTAATAAAGTGTGGAAGACGTAACAAAGATCCCGAGATTAATGACTTGCGCGCGGGCAATTAAATGAATGTTCAATTCATTGAAATTGTTTGATATTGTGTAGTTGTGTATTGATTATTTTGATATCATGATGAATCTCTATTTCTTGCGTAGATCGTTATCTATTATCCAAAATTTCAAGATCATTATTTAATATTGAAGGTTATATATAGAAATCTTTTAATAACTATGTGCAGTAGATGTGGGTATAAGACATCTTGAAGATTGACTGTCAGGTCAAATTACAGAGAGGATGCATATAACTCGTATCCACGCTAATTCTGTTCTTGCTGAACAAAAATATGTTCTTTGAATTTTATATATAAACCAATAATATAAGCTTTATAAAAGTCTAGTCATATCAAAATTTATGTTATGTTCAATTTTTTAAAAATATATCTAAGAACAAAATGCTAACTGTTATGATTTTTTAATTTATAATGGTTGTAACATTGAATTGTTATTAATTATCATACTCATGTATAATTAAATGGGTGCTTCATAATTAAATATTAAAAATTTAAGAGATAAATAAAGTGGGTATTTAATCAGCAAATATTTTAATAATAATATTTAAATAAATAAAAATGGGGAAAAAAGCATTACACTTTAAAATACATCTTGGTTGATTGGATTGGAAATTAAAACTATTTATTTAAGGGCAATTTAAAAGTAGATTGATTAGAATCAAGATTGTAAGTAACCAGAGGTCAATGCAGAATCGCTGGAGGTGATCAAAGAGTATCTTATTTTGTCCAGTCAAAGTATGAATAGTTGGGCAAATTAAAATGATCGGAACACGCTAAAATACGTTAGCAATTGGTGATTTGACTACTGATAAATCAATTTTATATCTACTAAATCCCTTGCCTGTCTTGCTAATGGATTATCTCAGCCGTTGACAATCAGGGTGTAGCAAATTCAAGCTGTTAAATTCAAGGTGTCACGAGCTGTCAATAGATTCTGTTGTCTTCTTTAATATATATTTTAAAAAAATTAAATTGTAAATTTTAATTATTTTTTTCTAATCAGGAACTCTTCATCCAAAGTTTAGAAATTATGTCCGAATGGAAGTTGAACAAAAAATTCAAATAGCAAAATTTCCGTTAAATGATTAATTTAAAAAAAAAATGTAGAAAGAGAATTAATAAACTGATTTAATTAGGGTTCAAAATTTGTTAAGACCTATTTTAGATTTTTTTAAAATGAACACAAAGAACGGATAATTGATTAAATTGATTGAAAGACAATGTCAAAATGACCTACTCTAGATCAGATCATTATGGTATAGATATTATGGGGCAGTCCAAAATTTACTGAGACCTATTTTAGATCAAATCATTATAACGAGACTCGAATATTTATTGATATGTCCTCAAAGTGACTAGTAAATACCATTTTTTAAAAAAAACAAAATGAAAAATACACAAATCTTTCTCTAAATATCAACGAAAGTCACATGGCTTTGAGTAGTTGAAGAGATAAAATTAAATAAATACAATTATGGAATAAAATTATTTTATAATTTAATAATAATTATTATTATAGTTAATATATATATATATATATATAAAAGACTCTGCAAGTTTTAGATTGTTGTTGGAATTGTTGAGCAACCACTTATTTTTAGTATTAAGGTAAAAAAAAAAATTAAATTAATTTTGACAAAATCGTTCCATCCTATAACAATAGATTTTAAAAACTATGAATGGGGTAAATTTTCAAAATCAAAATTTGAAAAGTAATTCATTTAAGTAGTGGTGGTAATATGGACCATGGCAGATTATTTGATACGAATTAAAAGCAAATAAAAATATTCAAATTTAAAAAATTTGACATAAAATAATAAACAGTATATATATTGGAAGCATATTATTTTATGATTTAAAGCAATTTCAAACTCACCCTTAGGAAAGGTTTGGGTTAATTTGTATTGCATTATTTTATAAATTTTCATAGTAATAACAACAACAACAATAATAATATTATTAACCCTTCATGCAAATCTATTTTTACTATTATTAACCTCATGCATAAATACAAACAAAAGTAATTCCCCTTTCACGTGAGAAAAAATTGATCTTCTGATCTCTTACTCCTATGGTTAAAGATCAAACCAACTAAATCATCACTTGGAGAATAAAACTAAATAAATTTAGTGCCCATTTGATAGTGCTAATTAACATTACATAAATACTAAATTAAAAAAAATATAAATACTTATTGATATATTTGATTATTTATTTTATAGGTGCTTATCAAATTTAATAATTAGTCATATGAGTGACTTTTAAGTTAGCAAATAATACATACTAGTTAAAATAATACTTGAAGTATTTTATAGGTAACACTAAGTATTTTAATGTATATATATATTTTTTTAAGAAGTACTAGAAAAGAACATTAAAATATATAAATATTTGTACATTTTAACTTTTTTTTCCTTAACACTCCCAAACAGACTCTTGAGAAAACTTTTGCTTCACATGGAATGCATTTTCTCTCTCCCTCTTTTAGCACGAGTACAGTATGTTTGTTAGAATTCCAGTATTTATGTATTTTTCAAACTTTGTACCAATTACCAAATTTAAGAGGTATTTGTAATAACTAATAACCCGCCATTTAATATTGATTCTTGTCATATTCATTGTAGAAAATTCTAGAAAAAAAAAATTATTTCTCCTTTTATCTTTAATTTTTTTTTTTGTGAAAATTCATTCATTCAAAATACTCTCTCTAATTTAATTTTCAGTATCTTTGGCAGATGATTCATTCAAAGTTTAGTAGTTAAAGAAAGATCGACTCATAATAAAGCAGCTGGCGAGAAGTAATTTCCAAATATTTCTGACTATTTTGAAGTTTATAATGTGCAAAAAGAAGAATTTTTTTTCGAATAACATATCATCTTATCTTCCACTCTGCTTATAATCACCCAGTAAAAAACAGAAGTAAACTGGACGTTCTCTCTTCCCAGGACCAAATCCTAACTGAGCAGCGTAGTGTTCATAAAGTCACTACAACCCTTCAGAACTAGCACACATAATTGTGATGGAACACATCAGAGTTAAGATCATTCACGTTCTATAAAAATCTAGATAACTTTTTATTTTTTAGTACAAAAGTTACTGGTACATCCTATCATTGCTTCTGCTAGCTTGATGAGTTGTACTGTTCCTTTGTTCGTAACTCAAGTACTACTGTGTGATTAATTAATTAATTTTTCTCTTTTAACCTTGTTTGGACTATTGGGTTTTGGATACATCGAAGATGATTTATGATTTTCAGACCTTCAGCTCTTTCTGCTTGGACTATGTAGCTTTAATCAGAACTGCTTTTAGTGCTGCATGCTTTGTTACATATTGCTGAACATGTAATGCATCAATGAATGTGCACGCGGCTGGGTTCAGAATAGTATCTTCTTACAAATTTACTGGGAAAATCTTTGTTTTATTTTTATCTAAATATTTAAGTCACCCTTTTGGTAGTTGTGGAATAGAATTGGTTATGGCATTTAATATTTACAAAAACTTGCCTTTTGTCATCATAAATTCTGGAAAAGGTAACGATGCCTTCTACTTTTGCTTTTGGAAAAATTCATTACTTTCACCCTGCCCGTCTGCCAAAGTCCACCGTTTCCTTTTTACTTCTTGTAATGAATAATATTTGACTTTTAACTTTAAAAGTTCAAAATAAACCATAAATAATTGTTACTAATCATCTAAAATTCATTCATATTAGGTATGTTTTGATATTAGTCATTTTTCTTCAATTGAGAGGAATATTCATAATAAATAAAATAAAATAAAATAACTGTTAACGTCTGTTCTTAAATTTTTAATTTTTTTTTTAGATATTACATAAATAAAAATCAAATATATTCACAATTTTTTAGGTAAAGGAGATTTATAGCTAATTCGTCAACACTGCAAGTTTGAAATGGCTTTCTGGGAACATTTATAGTTAATACATATTCGTGACACCGCAATTTTTATACTATTTTTTTTAAAGTTAAATTAATACACTTTTAATAATTAAAATTAAATCTAACATTTATAGTTAATATATTATTAATATACCAAAATTAATGTACATATGAAATGCAATCCCAATCATTTAATGTAAATTAATTTCTAACACTATATAATATAATCTCAATTATTATGCAATCTCAAATAGTATATGAATTTATGTATTATGCAATCTCAAATAGTATAGGAATTTGTGTATATAGAGTTAGGTAGAGGTTTTTTTTTTATAACTAAAATTTGAATTAGAATAAAATATGAATAAATTAGATTGTCCTTTTTTTTTTAACATTAACATTATTTATTAGAAGTCTCCTAAGAGTTTATATATTACTATGATAGCACAACCAAATGTCTATGCCCAAATTGGCTGAATTCTACTCCCACAAAAAAAAAAAAAAATTAACGAAAATTTTGTATCCCAAATTTGAATGTCTTAATCTAGAACAATGTATTTATATTTTTTTAATCTCAAATTTGAATATATTTATTAACTTTTTTCATATAAAAATATCTAAAAATTAATACTTTTACATTTATATATTTAAAATTTAAATGTTAAATTAAATAGTAAAGCACTTTGAAAAAAATTACAAAATTTTTCACTATTACATATAAACAAAAACTATGTTAATGTAATTTTTATTATAGTTTATGATGTTATATGCAACATGGATATATTTATATTAATTTGTAAGACAACCTTGATAAATCTAAATTAGAATAAAATAGAAAATTAAATAATAATATTCATACTACTTTAGTATATAAAAAATTTAAGATGATATAATAGCTTGAATATTTTGAAGAGAAAGAGAGTCCACCTAAAAAGTGATAGATTTTATTCTTCGGTCACCCACTTAATAAAATAATTTAGATTTTATATATTTAGCAAAAGAGTGTTTTATTTTTTTTTAAAAAAAAAAAAGAGTGATTTTTTTAAAGAAATTAAATTAAAAGTATTTAAAAGTTCACATTAAGTTAAAATAAATAAATATATTTAATCACCTAAAATAATTAAATTTAGTAAATTAATTATTGAGTGAAAAATCAAACAAACCCTTAGAAAAATTGTAATTAAAGAATGCATTACAGACCCTCTCCCTTCGACTCTTGATTTATTGGTTTCTGTTAAAGGTATTTGGGCTTTTAGCCCTCGACTCAGGGCACGTTCCAATCTCAGATGAGCATTCTTGAATTTATTAATTAAAGATTGTCTTATTTTCTTTTTACAAATCTAGGAATCAGAAAAAGAAAAAAATCAATCAACAAGGTTAAAATATAGGATTTCAGAAACGTAAGATTATATTTCAGAAATTAGTGTTAAACTAAAATAATTCTGTGTGTCTTTTAATAATTTTGCTATGAAAATGCTATGTTACCATACATTCCAGGATGTACTCTCATTTTCCAGAATAACTTACCAAAAACAATTTGCAAAATGCTATAAATAAATGTTCATTTAGTAAGAGGAGAGAAAGAGGTAGTTGGTAAAGTAAATTTTAATTGCAGTTGATAAACATCAAAATGACACCTCATGCTTACTTGTTAATCCAACTAAATTGGACTCCTTTTGCACATCCCTTAATGCATAAGATTATACGGCAGCAGCTTGCTTGACTGAAAATCGCGTCTCTTGTGGTTGCCCTACAAATACTATTCATCTACCATATACGTCTTCTGCCTCCAAATAGATAACAATAATTAATAATAATACTATTACACACATTTGACTCTAAAATGACTGCTTGATAGAAACCCTAGCTTTCATTTCATTTGCTTTATTACCAAGCAACAATTGAAACGTTACATATACTTTCATGCATGCATAAATACCACTATGGTTTGGTGCTATAATAATCTCTTTTAATGCTAATTAATTTGTGACAAAGAGACCTCCTTATTTCAATGATCACTGATCAGCTTGCAAGTTTTTGTCGAAACCTGGTATGTAATAAATTTTTAGACAACATCACGAGGCTTTTGGTTCTGAAAGTCAGTTTTGAAAATCCATTTTCACCTAAAGTCGGTGACTCTAGGCCCTTGATTTTCCTTTGAAAAATCTATTAACTACTTCCAACCGTTTTTGTAGCATGTGCAAGGAAATACCTTTGTTTAGTTTTAGTTCTTCTATTTCTTTCCCTAGTGGTAGATGATAGAAACGAATAGAAACATTAATTAGTATACAATAGAGTAAACTTAAAGTTGTTTCGACGGAGGATATAGATTACCACCACGTCATAATATTACTGAATGGTTTATGTTATATCTTTAATTAAAATACTAATCAATTACTAAAACAATAAAATTAATCTCATACTATAGAGAAGGTTTGACTTGAAAAGGAACACGGTCAAAGAAACTAGAAATTGATTACCTTTTACAGCACTCTACATTAGTTCTAACAACTGGTCATCTCAAAGTAGATATTTCACCTGTTCCGTTCAAGTATTTTCTGCTTTTAAACTATGTACCATTTCTATCACCTAATCAACCAAACACGGTAGCCTTTGATTCTCCTCCTCTATATATTTACAACCATACAATCTCTGATCAATATCTACTCAAAAGGAGCAGTCGTGTATTCACACATACACATTGGACTCTGTTAATTACCTTTTTCTCAAAGGGAAAAGAGAGAGAGAGAAAAAGAATGGGTTCTTCTACTCTTCCATCGCCGGTATTTCTGAGAGTTATCTTAATAACATTTATCACCTCGTGTCTCCTTCCGGAACCGGTAGTTGGCATCACGAGGCACTACAAGTTTGATGTATGTACTGTAATACAGTTTATTTCCATTTCTCAGGCTGATGTGTCTATCTATATAGCTTTTGAAACCATTCTATAATCATATTTTGTAGATCAAATTGCAAAATGTGACGCGTCTTTGCCACACCAAGAGCATTGTAGCAGTAAATGAGAAGTTTCCAGGGCCTCGTATTGTAGCAAGGGAGGGTGACCGGCTTCTTGTCAAAGTCGTTAACCATATTCAAAACAATATTTCCATCCATTGGTATGAATTAATATGCACTTACATAGCACAATGATCATATGAATTGCAAGTAATGATTTCTTCGGAATAGGCATGGCATTCGACAGCTTCAAAGCGGATGGGCTGATGGACCAGCATATATAACTCAATGCCCCATTCAAACAGGGCAGAACTACGTTTACAACTTCACCATTGTCGGTCAGAGAGGTACACTCTGGTGGCATGCTCATATATCGTGGCTAAGATCAACTGTCTACGGTCCTATCATCATTCTTCCCAAGCGTGGCATTCTATACCCATTTACTAAACCATACAAGGAAGTTCCCATTATCTTCGGTAATCACAACTATAGATGACATATTTGGAATTTGCTTATTTTGTATCTTTGGTTGTCTAAGTACTTACATATATAAACAATAATGCTTTATTTTACAGGAGAGTGGTTCAACGCCGATCCTGAGGCTATTATTAACCAGGCTATTCAAACAGGCGGAGGCCCAAATGTCTCCGATGCCTATACCATCAATGGACTTCCAGGACCGCTGTATAACTGCTCCGCTAAAGGTATCTAATTAACACACTGGCAACGTTGCTAAAGTTGTAATTTAAATAGAAATATTATGACTACAACAAAGCGTTTTGGTTTTGTTTTGCATAAATCGGTGATGGCAGATACATACAAGCTGAAGGTGAAGCCGGGAAAAAGTTATCTCCTTCGCGTAATCAATGCTGCACTCAACGACGAACTCTTCTTCAGCATAGCAAACCACACCCTCACAGTTATAGAAGCCGACGCTGTATATGTTAAACCTTTTGAGACCGAAACATTACTCATTGGCCCTGGACAAACAACCAATGTTCTTCTCAAGACAAAAACCCACTTCCCAAGCGCTACATTTTTCATGACTGCCAGACCGTATGTCACTGGCCTAGGCACTTTCGACAATTCAACCGTCGCCGGTATCCTGGAGTATGAAAAACCACCCGGTGTCGATCATTCAAGCAATTCGATTAAAAAGCTTCCACTCTTAAAACCAATTCTACCTGCTCTCAACGACACTTCCTTTGCTACAAATTTTGCAAATAAACTCCGTAGCTTAGCCAATGCACAATTCCCTGCAAATGTGCCCCAAAATGTTGACAGGCGATTTTTCTTCACGGTAGGCCTTGGAACAAAACCATGCCAGAGTAACCAAACCTGCCAAGGTCCCAATGGAACCATGTTCCAAGCTTCTGTCAATAACATATCTTTTGTAATGCCCACCTCAGCTCTGCTCCAAGCTCACTTTTCTGGTCAATCAAACGGTTTGTACACCTCAGATTTTCCTACCACTCCATTGATTCCATTTAACTATACAGGCACTCCACCAAATAATACTATGGTAAGCAATGGAACAAAACTAGTGGTTCTCCCTTTTAACACTAGTGTGGAGCTAATTATGCAGGATACTAGCATTCTTGGTGCTGAAAGCCACCCTCTTCACTTGCATGGCTTCAATTTCTTCATTGTCGGCCAAGGTTTTGGAAATTTTGATCCAAATATGGACCCTTCCAAATTCAATCTTATTGATCCAATTGAAAGGAACACTGTTGGTGTGCCTTCAGGTGGGTGGGTGGCAATTCGATTCCTTGCAGACAATCCAGGTGGGTGAAAAGAAACATGAACATCATAATATACATATTATTTCATTGCCATTTGTACGTCTTGTTGCTAATTTTGACAATGAGATTCAGAACATTTGAAAATAACGAATCCTGGATTTTAGAACACACAATTTTATTAGGACCTAAACGGGTGCGGGAATTTTCCTGACGAAGTTATAAATATGATTTCTTTTATCTTTTATTCTTAAAAATTGATTTAAGTTGTTGATGATGATCATAATGTTTGTTAACAGGAGTATGGTTTATGCATTGTCATCTTGAAGTGCACACAAGCTGGGGTCTGAAGATGGCTTGGATTGTCTTAGATGGAAAGCTTCCTAATCAGAAACTGCTTCCTCCACCAGCAGATCTTCCAAAGTGTTGACAATAGAACTATGTTTCTTTTTGATACACTCATGAGAGAAATCACCCCCAAGGATTTTTTTTGTCAAATTATAATAACATTGCATCTTTTTTAAACAGATTTGGAATCGGCTGACTTATTATGCTCAATAATATATTTATCATTGTGGGAATTTAGGAGAGAAAATGAGTGCACAATCATTTTGTAACATTGATATTATGTAATATTAATGCAAAGTGATCATTGTTCTTTTTCTTTCACTTCGAGCCAGTAATTTATTTATTTATTTATTTTATCTTGCATGAACTATAAATTTACAGTAGCATATATACAAGGATATCTTAGAGGAAGAAATTAATTAATACAGTTATATTAGAAGGGTAAATGAATATCTGATAATTTGATATTAGTCTTTTATATTAGAAACAAGCATGAGAAGGCATATATATTTCTCTAACCTTCTGCTGAAATAAAAATTAATTATCACATGGATTTTAAAAAATGTTGTCCATCATACTTCTTGACTAATTGTGTCAGTTGCTGATGTATAAATTGCATCCCTGATTAGATTAAAATTTTATGTATCCTTTATTTTCAAAACCAAAGAATTAATTGTTACGATGGCACAAAGCACACCCTAAATTATTAATAAGAATGAGAGAGATCATATAGAATAACCGTGAGAGCATGCCCTGGTAATTTGATCATTCATGGCTAGATTAGAACCAACTCACGAACAAGTGTTAATTATATAAAAAGAGATCATATAGAAAATAATGCATTCTATCAACTCGTACATTTAGAATTTGGTATATAAGCACGATGGAAACTGGCACTTGTGGAAGCAAATTCACCTACAACTATCAAAAGAATGTTCCTTTTGGGTACAAAAATTTATTTACAGAAAGTTTTTCCTCATGGCACGGATGATGATCTAGAAGTTCTCCTTATGATCTAGAAGTTCTCCTTGTGGAAATCGAAGCGGGTTGGTGACTCTAGGCTAAATTCTTGGCAAAGATCCCTTAGAGTTTTGGTAAGTGTAGCACTTCCACAATAGAACACACCTGCAACATTATGATTAACAAATAAAATAATAAAGAAGCAGAAACCAGACCCCTCTCTCTTCTACCTGAAAATTAATCTGCTGTTTACTCTGTTATTGCTACTAGCTGCTTGGAATGATAAATTGAGTATCAATCAGAAGTATTTTTACCGATTCGAGCAGATTCATGATCAGTTGCCAATTGATTGAACACTTTTCTCCAGTTTGGTCGTGAAAAATGCGTTTTTATCTGTCATAATATGTTAGAAGAGAAACTAAACAATTATAACAAGTAATTTAAATGGTGTAATAATGGGTTATTGTTTGATTCGTAAATACCCGACTTTGAGAGACAATATCAACTCCATTCTTAGCATGTTGCAATTTCTGTATCATGGCAATTAGTGCAGACCTTGCATCTCCTTCTTCGTACACACTCGTCAAGTAATTGTGCATTTCTATTACATTCTATAACATTCAAAGAACCCCGAAATTAAAGCTATAAATCAAAATCAATGTGGTTGATGTTACGGAAGAATATATATAAATATATAACAAATAAATAATGTTTTCGATCAAAAACTTACCTTATCATCATGATCTGCAATATCATCCATAACTCCTTTGAACCATTCAAATGAGCCTTGCTCTCTTGTCACCCAATAGAAGTAAGCTCTCTCAGGACCCTTCTTAAAGCCATTTTCTAGGAATTCCTGTGTCAGACAAATTCTTGGTTATAATGTTAACGCCTAGTGCTAGCTAGCTTATACTATTCATTCATTTCCTACAAATATATACAAAACCGTTTGCGATTTGACTCACGGTGCTTAGCTCATGTGACTTGATGTGGTGCAGGAGATCCTTTATAATGCTGATAAATGGAGTCGCTCCAATACCTAGTCCAATCAGTAAGAGGATGTCGTAGTTCTTGTAATCTTGAGCTGGGGCTCCATATGGTCCCTTGATGAGGATTTTTGGAAAGCTGCAATAACAAAGTGATCGAATTGCTACCGTTGATATATAAAATTTAATTAGTAATTAAAAGCTGTAAATTAATCTAACTTGATTAATTTTTCTCACCTGGCTTGTATCTGCTCAAAATCGGCAGTATTCGATGCGGCGGCTCTAGTTTCCATTCTCTTCAGGTTTCCCGGCCTGCTGGGTTTTTCAGGCGCTGGGGTATCACAGACCTGCATACGGTTTCAATCAGTTTGTGAAAAGGAACATTATTAATTAATTTAAAAAGGAAAACTAACAGGGTAGATATATCACCTGCTCAAATCTCTCTTTAAGTTCAGTAGTCCAATCTCCCAAAGTTCGTATGTGGACACTCAAGTAGTAATCTCCTGGTGCAGAAGTGATGGAGAAAGGGTGCCTGTAACGAAATTTGTTATGAGCATTTGAGTATTTTTCATTGTTTAATCATCATCAGAATATCTAATAGTTTACCATTCAAAAGGTGATATATCTGGACACTTGACAAAAAGGTACATTCCACTATGGTATTTAAAGCCTGGAGGTTTTGTCATGTATAGTGCTAGAACATTTCCTGTATATATCACTGCCTGCAATTTCCGAAGAGTAGTAGGTCATTAAAATTATTCAGGACTTGGAGAGTGTGGAAGAAAAAAAACTAAACCAAAAATTCTTAATTTCCATCAATGCAGACCCTAATGATATCCACACGATGAGTGAGTTCCTGATATTGAGTAAGGATTCTCTCGTTAGCGTAAAATAAAACTGGGAGAGCTATATACATCCATGTCTGCAACGAAAGAGATGGAACAAATTAATAATTTAAGTTGGAGACTGTGAACAGCATATGGTGGTCTTGCATGGTAAATTCACAAATTTTTTTGTATACCGTTTTCTGATGCCAAGGCTTGTTGAAAATGAGGAACCAGCCATGCATGAATAGTAGGATATAGGCCAACACCAGCAAATGATGAGCATACCAGAAGGAATTGAACCCAGCCATTTTGTGAAAAATCCATGGTAACCTGACAACATTCTTTCTAAAATAGCTTGTTGCCAGTGTGAATGAGAAGGTCATGATTAAGCACATGAATACCCCAGTTGCACCTACAGTACACAGCATCAGATCTACATAAGTTGGCTGCTGGTAATTGAGGGTAGGACCAAGAAGATCCATGAATTTTTCTCTTCGGCAAGAACTCAATTTTGGATAATTACAAAGGAGATGAAACAGTGTATGTACAATGCTCCCAATTGCAATTCCTAATGCAATCATCTTGTGAAAGTTTATATTGTCATCGAAAGGGATCATTTTGTGGAGAAATGTTGATCTAAGGTTGGTGAGAGTTCTTCTACACACCGTAAAGAGAATTAGACCCATATTGAACTTGAGAGTCTCCCCAGAACCTTTGGCAAAGCAGACACAATAGCCTGTTATTTTGAACACGGGTGATGACTGCAGTTCAAAGAACTTCCAAAAAAAGAGTCCTGCGTTTATTGCTAACCATAATGTGAAAATCCATATTCTTTTAAAGTTGTCATTGAATAATTCTGTTGTCCTGGATAAGAATTTGCTAACAGGAGTTCTATAATTTCTGGGGATCATGGCTCTTGTCATTGTGTTGGTCCTCTGATTCATTTTGGTGCCGTCCTCGTTAACCATTCCCCTCAGTAAAATTTCTAGCTGCCACATCTGTTTAAAGAACCGAATGAGATAAAATTATGAAGAAACAAAAGGAAACGATGCTGGATTATAATTAATTAAGAGTTGTGATCGAATTCATGTAAAATATACTCATTCTAACCTCTATATATCCTTGATGATCAGGATCCAGTTTTTCCATGATTAAAGATGCATATGTATCGGCATGCTCTTTAAGATTTGAGAGCTTATTTGCAGAGGCACTCAACAATATCACCTATTTATATCCACAACAATTTTTCAGAAAATCTTATTTATAGGATGAATAAAGAAAGAAGAGAAATCCATTAAATTAGGCTTCGATCATCTATTGTTCACACCTCCTTTACTTCGTCCTCTGATAGCATCCCATCACCATTCTTGTCACACCTGATAAAAAAAAAATCATTAAGCTCGTTCTCTTATTAATTATTGAAAAGGAATAGAAAGAGAAAGAGAAAGAGAATTCAATTCTTTACATGTCAAAGAATATCTGAAGTCGAGCATCGAGATCTTTCTTGGTCATGTCTTCCCAAAACATTCTCACTTCTTCTTTGGTTATCCCATTTTCGGCAGATACATTCCTACGCCTTGCTAACGCATCAAATACTTCAATGGAAAATTCCGTGGATTCTCCCATGCCTATACGGAATTTGATTCATTCTTTTCATATTATCAATCAACCAGTACTGGTTTAATCTCAAAGAAAATAATACACACACACACACACTTAAATAAGAACTATATAAAATAAATAAATTACCAACACAAATGCCAAATTTATCTTTTGACAGCCTCCCATTAACTGCAAATTGATGAAAACGCCTTTCAATGGATCTCCAGGCATCATTTTCCTTCCCTGTTACAGTCCTGTCGAGGAAACGCAAACTCTGAAGACCTCTGGCAGCAGACGAAGCCGTCCTGTCAATCTTGGCAGGACCATTATTATTTCCTGGAAGCGCCCCACTTCGCCTTATGGCAGTGCTTGTATTCCTCCTAAAAGATGGCCCAGCCGGAGGTTTCGATACGGCTCTCCCGCCTGCATCATCTCTAATAGGTACATCAACCATTCGATCAACGTCAACACTTTCTAGCATCCATCTAGTTGAACCTCCAGAGCCTTTAGAAGCCATTATATTATTATTATTATTTATTATTAGTATTAGTATAATATTGGATTACATTTATTATTTCCTGTTTGTTTCTGGAAATAAAGATCTTGTTTATCTCAAATTGCCATGTCCTGGAAATAAGATTGGATGATGAAGGGAAAGAAATTGCAGAAGGGTTAGTGGTGACAAAAGAGAAGGAGAGAGAGGAGAGGAGGGGAAAATGAAGGAAATGGTCAAACAAACAGGTCCCAAAAGGATTGGTTTACTTCACATTGATGTTTAAAATAGTAATATAAAATGTAGAAATAACAATTAATAATCAGTTACTTTCACAATCAACCAGGTGTCTATTTCTTTTGTGTTTTTACCTCACCAATATCATCATATATTAATAGTTAGTTGCTTGGAGATGGACCGAAATTTGGAAGAGAGTATACACTTCACTATATACACGAATATCATTTATAGCCGAATCCGATGATTGGAACAATCATATGCGGAGCAACAAGCATAAATTGATGTTGACTGCTCAAACTTGATAACCTTAATTCACATTAACAAATTTTAAATTAATTAAAATTCAATTGCAATTACAAGTATTCCAATTTCATAAATCTTATTCGGACATTCTTTGGATTATTATTAATTTTAAGACTTATATATATAATTTTTTTTTTTATTTTTTTATGAAGGAAGAATATAGTCTTAAATATTAAAAATTCAAATATGATCAAAGTACCAAAACAGAAAATAACCCGTACTAAAAGACGGTGGAGAAAATTGGAGTTGGGACAGAAATAGTATTAGTGACAAGAATAGAGATACTTTTTGAGTTGAGGCTCCATGTAAACCGTACGGATAAGAAATAGTCAAATTTTGTATTTTGAAGTTTTGCATTCCAATGAAAGGATTCCACGTTGCAACTTTATTTGACCACTGGCTCCACCACCACCACCTCATTTCACCATTCTTCCTTCCTAGCAGTCTTTTTGCGTCCAAAATATATTATACCCATTACGTAATACCCTCCCTCCCTCTCGCATATTGTACCCAAAATATATTTATTTGATTTTTCATTTAATGCCTACAAAGAAAATTGTTTTTGTTTTGACTTTAAACATATATAACAAACTTTATATTCCTAATTAATTACAAACTTTATTAAAATTCAATTAATATCAACCATATCTGTTGAACACAAATTCAACTTCTTATTATTAATATAAAACTAACATAACAATGTGGTCGTCGTCGTCTTCACTTGTCATTTCATCGACATATCAATACGTCGTCGTTAGAACGAAGGAAAGCAGCAGTACTACTATATAGTTAAAAATGTGGGGTCAGAACAGATCCATCCAACGCCCGGAAACTTGCATAGTCATATTAAAACCCAGACAGGATTAACTCACCAACGGTATGTCCCTTACTCGGTAACTAACTCACCGCGTCACTCACCTTCTCTTTCACTCTCAAACCATCCCCTTTTTTTCCACTCCCTCTTTGCTTTCTCTACCCCCCTGGCACACTAACTCACGCCTTCTCTCTTAGAAGCCCTTTTCAGTCTTTTCACCCACACCTCCTTCTCCCCTAATCGGACGGCCCTCACCTCTCCACGTCACCTTCGTCTTCATCATCATCATCATCATCATCATCATCATCATCATCATC